>CM059441.1:49773370-50033088 GCA_030390025.1 Squalus acanthias | reverse complement strand
ACACTGGACACGGGCGATAGTCGGGACAGTCCCATCACTGGACACGGGCGATAGTCGGGACAGTCCCAACACTGGACACGGGCGATAGTCGGGACAGTCCCATCACTGGACACGGGCGATAGTTGGGACAGTCCCATCACTGGACACGGGCGATAGTCGGGACAGTCCCATCACTGGACACGGGCGATAGTCGGGACAGTCCCATCACTGGACACGGGCGATAGTCGGGACAGTCCCATCACTGGACACGGGCGATAGTTGGGACAGTCCCATCACTGGACACGGGCGATAGTTGGGACAGTCCCTCTCACTGGACACGGGCGATAGTCGGGACAGTCCCTCTCACTGGACACGGGCGATAGTCGGGACAGTCCCATCACTGGACACGGGCGATAGTCGGGACAGTCCCAACACTGGACACGGGCGATAGTCGGGACAGTCCCATCACTGGACACGGGCGATAGTCGGGACAGTCCCAACACTGGACACGGGCGATAGTCGGGACAGTCCCATCACTGGACACGGGCGATAGTCGGGACAGTCCCATCACTGGACACGGGCGATAGTCGGGACAGTCCCTCTCACTGGACACGGGCGATAGTCGGGACAGTCCCTCTCACTGGACACGGGCGATAGTCGGGACAGTCCCTCTCACTGGACACGGGCGATAGTTGGGACAGTCCCTCTCACTGGACACGGGCGATAGTCGGGACAGTCCCTCTCACTGGACACGGGCGATAGTTGGGACAGTCCCTCTCACTGGACACGGGCGATAGTTGGGACAGTCCCATCACTGGACACGGGCGATAGTTGGGAGAGTCCCTCTCACTGGACACGGGCGATAGTCGGGACAGTCCCATCACTGGACACGGGCGATAGTCGGGACAGTCCCCTCACTGGACACGGGCGATAGTTGGGACAGTCCCATCACTGGACACGGGCGATAGTTGGGACAGTCCCATCACTGGACACGGGCGATAGTTGGGACAGTCCCATCACTGGACACGGGCGATAGTCGGGACTGTCCCTCTCACTGGACACGGGCGATAGTCGGACAGTCCCTCTCACTGGACACGGGCGATAGTCGGGACAGTCCCTCTCACTGGACACGGGCGATAGTCGGGACAGTCCCTCTCACTGGACACGGGCGATAGTCGGGACAGTCCCTCTCACTGGACACGGGCGATAGTCGGGACAGTCCCTCTCACTGGACACGGGCGATAGTCGGGACAGTCCCTCTCACTGGACACGGGCGATAGTCGGGACAGTCCCTCTCACTGGACACGGGCGATAGTCGGGACAGTCCCTCACTGGACACGGGCGATAGTCGGGACAGTCCCTCTCACTGGACACGGGCGATAGTTGGGACAGTCCCTCTCACTGGACACGGGCGATAGTTGGGAGAGTCCCTTCACTGGCACGGGCGATAGTCGGGACAGTCCTCACTGGACACGGGCGATAGTCGGGACAGTCCCACTCACTGGACACGGGCGATAGTCGGGACAGTCCCTCTCACTGGACACGGGCGATAGTCGGGACAGTCCCATCACTGGACACGGGCGATAGTTGGGACAGTCCCATCACTGGACACGGGCGATAGTTGGGACAGTCCCATCACTGGACACGGGCGATAGTCGGGACAGTCCCATCACTGGACACGGGCGATAGTTGGGAGAGTCCCTCTCACTGGACACGGGCGACAGTAAGGACAGTCTCATCACTGGACACGGGCGATAGTCGGGACAGTCCCTCTCACTGGACACGGGCGATAGTTGGGAGAGTCCCTCTCACTGGACACGGGCGATAGTCGGGACAGTCCCTCTCACTGGACACGGGCGATAGTCGGGACAGTCCCTCTCACTGGACACGGGCGATAGTCGGGACAGTCCCTCTCACTGGACACGGGCGATAGTTGGGAGAGTCCCTCTCACTGGACACGGGCGATAGTCGGGACAGTCCCTCTCACTGGACACGGGCGATAGTCGGGACAGTCCCTCTCACTGGACACGGGCGATAGTCGGGACAGTCCCTCTCACTGGACACGGGCGATAGTTGGGACAGTCCCATCACTGGACACGGGCGATAGTCGGGACAGTCCCATCACTGGACACGGGCGATAGTCGGGACAGTCCCATCACTGGACACGGGCGATAGTCGGGACAGTCCCTCTCACTGGACACGGGCGATAGTTGGGAGGAGTCCCTCTCACTGGACACGGGCGATAGTCGGGACAGTCCCATCACTGGACACGGGCGATAGTCGGGACAGTCCCATCACTGGACACGGGCGATAGTCGGGACAGTCCCTCTCACTGGACACGGGCGATAGTTGGGACAGTCCCTCTCACTGGACACGGGCGATAGTCGGGACAGTCCCATCACTGGACACGGGCGATAGTTGGGACAGTCCCTCTCACTGGACACGGGCGATAGTCGGGACAGTCCCTCTCACTGGACACGGGCGATAGTCAGGACAGTCCCTCCACTGGACACGGGCGATAGTTGGGACAGTCCCATCACTGGACACGGGCGATAGTCGGGACAGTCCCTCTCACTGGACACGGGCGATAGTCGGGACAGTCCCATCACTGGACACGGGCGATAGTCGGGACAGTCCCACTCACTGGACACGGGCGATAGTAGGGACAGTCCCTCTCACTGGACACGGGCGATAGTCGGGACAGTCCCTCTCACTGGACACGGGCGATAGTCGGGACAGTCCCTCTCACTGGACACGGGCGATAGTCGGGACAGTCCCTCTCACTGGACACGGGCGATAGTCGGGACAGTCCCTCTCACTGGACACGGGCGATAGTCGGGACAGTCCCTCTCACTGGACACGGGCGATAGTCGGGACAGTCCCATCACTGGACACGGGCGATAGTCGGGACAGTCCCTCTCACTGGACACGGGCGATAGTCGGGACAGTCCCTCTCACTGGACACGGGCGATAGTCGGGACAGTCCCTCTCACTGGACACGGGCGATAGTCGGGACAGTCCCATCACTGGACACGGGCGATAGTCGGGACAGTCCCTCTCACTGGACACGGGCGATAGTTGGGACAGTCCCTATCACTGGACACGGGCGATAGTCGGGACAGTCCCTCTCACTGGACACGGGCGATAGTCGGGACAGTCCCATCACTGGACACGGGCGATAGTCGGGACAGTCCCAACACTGGACACGGGCGATAGTCGGGACAGTCCCAACACTGGACACGGGCGATAGTCGGGACAGTCCCATCACTGGACACGGGCGATAGTCGGGACAGTCCCATCACCGGACACGGGCGATAGTCGGGACAGTCCCATCACTGGACACGGGCGATAGTTGGGACAGTCCCATCACTGGACACGGGCGATAGTTGGGACAGTCCCTCTCACTGGACACGGGCGATGGTCGGGACAGTCCCTCTCACTGGACACGGGCGATAGTCAGGACAGTCCCTCTCACTGGACACGGGCGATAGTTGGGACAGTCCCTCTCACTGGACACGGGCGATAGTCGGGACAGTCCCTCTCACTGGACACGGGCGATAGTTGGGAGAGTCCCTCTCACTGGACACGGGCGATAGTTGGGAGAGTCCCTCTCACTGGACACGGGCGACAGTCGGGACAGTCCCATCACTGGACACGGGCGATAGTTGGGACAGTCCCATCACTGGACACGGGCGATAGTTGGGAGAGTCCCTCTCACTGGACACGGGCGATAGTCGGACAGTCCCATCACTGGACACGGGCGATAGTCGGGACAGTCCCTTCACTGGACACGGGCGATAGTTGGGAGAGTCCCTCTCACTGGACACGGGCGATAGTCGGGACAGTCCCATCACTGGACACGGGCGATAGTCGGGACAGTCCCAACACTGGACACGGGCGATAGTCGGGACAGTCCCTCTCACTGGAAACGGGCGATAGTCGGGACAGTCCCTCTCACTGGACACGGGCGATAGTCGGGACAGTCCCTCTCACTGGACACGGGCGATAGTCGGGACAGTCCCAACACTGGACACGGGCGATAGTCGGGACAGTCCCATCACTGGACACGGGCGATAGTCGGGACAGTCCCAACACTGGACACAGGCGATAGTTGGGACAGTCCCTCTCACTGGACACGGGCGATAGTCGGGACAGTCCCTCTCACTGGACACGGGCGATAGTAGGGACAGTCCCAACACTGGACACGGGCGATAGTCGGGACAGTCCCATCACTGGACACGGGCGATAGTCGGGACAGTCCCATCACTGGACACGGGCGATAGTCGGGACAGTCCCATCACTGGACACGGGCGATAGTCGGGACAGTCCCATCACTGGACACGGGCGATAGTCGGGACAGTCCCATCACTGGACACGGGCGATAGTCGGGACAGTCCCAACACTGGACACGGGCGATAGTCGGGACAGTCCCTCTCACTGGACACGGGCGATAGTTGGGACAGTCCCATCACTGGACACGGGCGATAGTCGGGACAGTCCCTCTCACTGGACACGGGCGATAGTTGGACAGTCCCTCTCACTGGACACGGGCGATAGTCGGGACAGTCCCTCTCACTGGACACGGGCGATAGTCAGGACAGTCCCATCACTGGACACGGGCGATAGTTGGGACAGTCCCATCACTGGACACGGGCGATAGTTGGGACAGTCCCTCTCACTGGACACGGGTGATAGTCAGGACAGTCCCTCTCACTGGACACGGGCGATAGTCGGGACAGTCCCTCTCACTGGACACGGGCGAAAGTCAGGACAGTCCCAACACTGGACACGGGCGATAGTCGGGACAGTCCCAACACTGGACACGGGCGATAGTCGGGACAGTCCCATCACTGGACATGGGCGATGGTCGGGACAGTCCCAACACTGCACACGGGCATATGTCGGGACAGTCCCATCACTGGACACGGGCGATAGTTGGGACAGTCCCATCACTGGACACGGGCGATAGTCGGGACAGTCCCATCACTGGACACGGGCGATAGTCGGGACAGTCCCAACACTGGACACGGGCGATAGTCGGGACAGTCCCTCTCACTGGACACGGGCGATAGTTGGGACAGTCCCAACACTGGACACGGGCGATAGTCGGGACAGTCCCTCTCACTGGACACGGGCGATAGTCGGGACAGTCCCATCACTGGACACGGGCGATAGTCGGGACAGTCCCTCTCACTGGACACGGGCGATAGTCGGGACAGTCCCTCTCACTGGACACGGGCGATAGTCGGGACAGTCCCTCTCACTGGACACGGGCGATAGTCGGGACAGTCCCTCTCACTGGACACGGGCGATAGTCGGGACAGTCCCTCTCACTGGACACGGGCGATAGTCGGGACAGTCCCTCTCACTGGACACGGGCGATAGTCGGGACAGTCCCATCACTGGACACGGGCGATAGTCGGGACAGTCCCTCTCACTGGACACGGGCGATAGTCGGGACAGTCCCTCTCACTGGACACGGGCGATAGTCGGGACAGTCCCTCTCACTGGACACGGGCGATAGTTGGGACAGTCCCTCTCACTGGACACGGGCGATAGTCGGGACAGTCCCTCTCACTGGACACGGGCGATAGTCGGGACAGTCCCTCTCACTGGACACGGGCGATAGTCGGGACAGTCCCTCTCACTGGACACGGGCGATAGTCGGGACAGTCCCTCTCACTGGACACGGGCGATAGTCGGGACAGTCCCTCTCACTGGACACGGGCGATAGTCGGGACAGTCCCTCTCACTGGACACGGGCGATAGTTGGGACAGTCCCATCACTGGACACGGGCGATAGTTGGGACAGTCCCATCACTGGACACGGGCGATAGTTGGGACAGTCCCTCTCACTGGACACGGGCGATAGTCGGGACAGTCCCATCACTGGACACGGGCGATAGTCGGGACAGTCCCTCTCACTGGACACGGGCGATAGTCGGGACAGTCCCTCTCACTGGACACGGGCGATAGTCGGGACAGTCCCTCTCACTGGACACGGGCGATAGTCGGGACAGTCCCTCTCACTGGACACGGGCGATAGTCGGGACAGTCCCTCTCACTGGACACGGGCGATAGTCGGGACAGTCCCTCTCACTGGACACGGGCGATAGTCGGGACAGTCCCATCACTGGACACGGGCGATAGTCGGGACAGTCCCTCTCACTGGACACGGGCGATAGTCGGGACAGTCCCTCTCACTGGACACGGGCGATAGTCGGGACAGTCCCTCTCACTGGACACGGGCGATAGTCGGGACAGTCCCTCTCACTGGACACGGGCGATAGTCGGGACAGTCCCTCTCACTGGACACGGGCGATAGTCGGGACAGTCCCATCACTGGACACGGGCGATAGTCGGGACAGTCCCATCACTGGACACGGGCGATAGTCGGGACAGTCCCTCTCACTGGACACGGGCGATAGTCGGGACAGTCCCTCTCACTGGACACGGGCGATAGTTGGGACAGTCCCTCTCACTGGACACGGGCGATAGTCGGGACAGTCCCTCTCACTGGACACGGGCGATAGTCGGGACAGTCCCATCACTGGACACGGGCGATAGTTGGGACAGTCCCATCACTGGACACGGGCGATAGTCGGGACAGTCCCTCTCACTGGACACGGGCGATAGTCGGGACAGTCCCTCTCACTGGACACGGGCGATAGTCGGGACAGTCCCTCTCACTGGACACGGGCGATAGTCGGGACAGTCCCTCTCACTGGACACGGGCGATAGTCGGGACAGTCCCTCTCACTGGACACGGGCGATAGTCGGGACAGTCCCTCTCACTGGACACGGGCGATAGTTGGGACAGTCCCTCTCACTGGACACGGGCGATAGTCGGGACAGTCCCTCTCACTGGACACGGGCGATAGTCGGGACAGTCCCTCTCACTGGACACGGGCGATAGTCGGGACAGTCCCTCTCACTGGACACGGGCGATAGTTGGGACAGTCCCACTCACTGGACACGGGCGATAGTCGGGACAGTCCCTCTCACTGGACACGGGCGATAGTTGGGACAGTCCCTCTCACTGGACACGGGCGATAGTCGGGACAGTCCCTCTCACTGGACACGGGCGATAGTCGGGACAGTCCCTCTCACTGGACACGGGCGATAGTCGGGAGAGTCCCTCTCACTGGACACGGGCGATAGTCGGGACAGTCCCATCACTGGACACGGGCGATAGTCGGGACAGTCCCTCTCACTGGACACGGGCGATAGTCGGGACAGTCCCATCACTGGACACGGGCGATAGTGGGACAGTCCCTCTCACTGGACACGGGCGATAGTTGGGACAGTCCCTCTCACTGGACACGGGCGATAGTTGGGATAGTACCTCTCACTGGACACGGGCGATAGTTGGGAGAGTCCCTCTCACTGGACACGGGCGATAGTCGGGACAGTCCCTCTCACTGGACACGGGCGATAGTCGGGACAGTCCCATCACTGGACACGGGCGATAGTCGGGACAGTCCCTCTCACTGGACACGGGCGATAGTCGGGACAGTCCCAACACTGGACACGGGCGATAGTCGGGACAGTCCCTCTCACTGGACACGGGCGATAGTTGGGACAGTCCCTCTCACTGGACACGGGCGATAGTCGGGACAGTCCCTCTCACTGGACACGGGCGATAGTTGGGAGAGTCCCTCTCACTGGACACGGGCGATAGTGGGGACAGTACCTCTCACTGGACACGGGCGATAGTTGGGACAGTCCCTCTCACTGGACACGGGCGATAGTGGGAGAGTCCCTCTCACTGGACACGGGCGATAGTAGGGACAGTCCCTCTCACTGGACACGGGCGATAGTAGGGACAGTCCCTCTCACTGGACACGGGCGATAGTCGGGAGAGTCCCTCTCACTGGACACGGGCGATAGTCGGGACAGTCCTAACACTGGACACGGGCGATAGTCGGGACAGTCCCATCACTGGACACGGGCGATAGTTGGGAGAGTCCCTCTCACTGGACACGGGCGATAGTCGCGACAGTCCCATCACTGGACACGGGCGATAGTCGGGACAGTCCCATCACTGGACACGGGCGATAGTCGGGACAGTCCCAACACTGGACACGGGCGATAGTCGGGACAGTCCCTCTCACTGGACACGGGCGATAGTCGGGACAGTCCCTCTCACTGGACACGGGCGATAGTCGGGACAGTCCCTCTCACTGGACACGGGCGATAGTTGGGAGAGTCCCTCTCACTGGACACGGGCGATAGTCGGGACAGTCCCATCACTGGACACGGGCGATAGTCGGGACAGTCCCATCACTGGACACGGGCGATAGTCGGGACAGTCCCTCTCACTGGACACGGGCGATAGTCGGGACAGTCCCTCTCACTGGACACGGGCGATAGTCGGGACAGTCCCTCTCACTGGACACGGGCGATAGTCGGGACAGTCCCTCTCACTGGACACGGGCGATAGTCGGGACAGTCCCTCTCACTGGACACGGGCGATAGTCGGGACAGTCCCATCACTGGACACGGGCGATAGTCGGGACAGTCCCATCACTGGACACGGGCGATAGTCGGGACAGTCCCATCACTGGACACGGGCGATAGTTGGGACAGTCCCTCTCACTGGACACGGGCGATAGTTGGGACAGTCCCTCTCACTGGACACGGGCGATAGTCGGGACAGTCCCATCACTGGACACGGGCGATAGTCGGGACAGTCCCATCACTGGACACGGGCGATAGTCGGGACAGTCCCATCACTGGACACGGGCGATAGTCGGGACAGTCCCTCTCACTGGACACGGGCGATAGTTGGGACAGTCCCATCACTGGACACGGGCGATAGTGGGACAGTCCCTCTCACTGGACACGGGCGATAGTTGGGACAGTCCCTCTCACTGGACACGGGCGATAGTTGGGAGAGTCCCTCTCACTGGACACGGGCGATAGTCGGGACAGTCCCTCTCACTGGACACGGGCGATAGTCGGGACAGTCCCATCACTGGACACGGGCGATAGTCGGGACAGTCCCTCTCACTGGACACGGGCGATAGTCGGGACAGTCCCATCACTGGACACGGGCGATAGTCGGGACAGTCCCTCTCACTGGACACGGGCGATAGTCGGGACAGTCCCATCACTGGACACGGGCGATAGTCGGGACAGTCCCTCTCACTGGACACGGGCGATAGTCGGGACAGTCCCTCTCACTGGACACGGGCGATAGTCGGGACAGTCCCTCTCACTGGACACGGGCGATAGTCGGGACAGTCCCTCTCACTGGACACGGGCGATAGTCGGGACAGTCCCTCTCACTGGACACGGGCGATAGTCGGGACAGTCCCTCTCACTGGACACGGGCGATAGTCGGGACAGTCCCTCTCACTGGACACGGGCGATAGTCGGGACAGTCCCTCTCACTGGACACGGGCGATAGTCGGGACAGTCCCTCTCACTGGACACGGGCGATAGTCGGGACAGTCCCTCTCACTGGACACGGGCGATAGTCGGGACAGTCCCTCTCACTGGACACGGGCGATAGTCGGGACAGTCCCTCTCACTGGACACGGGCGATAGTCGGGACAGTCCCTCTCACTGGACACGGGCGATAGTCGGGACAGTCCCTCTCACTGGACACGGGCGATAGTCGGGACAGTCCCTCTCACTGGACACGGGCGATAGTCGGGACAGTCCCTCTCACTGGACACGGGCGATAGTCGGGACAGTCCCATCACTGGACACGGGCGATAGTCGGGACAGTCCCTCTCACTGGACACGGGCGATAGTCGGGACAGTCCCTCTCACTGGACACGGGCGATAGTTGGGAGAGTCCCTCTCACTGGACACGGGCGATAGTCGGGACAGTCCCTCTCACTGGACACGGGCGATAGTCGGGACAGTCCCATCACTGGACACGGGCGATAGTCGGGACAGTCCCTCTCACTGGACACGGGCGATAGTCGGGACAGTCCCTCTCACTGGACACGGGCGATAGTCGGGACAGTCCCTCTCACTGGACACGGGCGATAGTCGGGACAGTCCCTCTCACTGGACACGGGCGATAGTCGGGACAGTCCCTCTCACTGGACACGGGCGATAGTCGGGACAGTCCCATCACTGGACACGGGCGATAGTCGGGACAGTCCCTCTCACTGGACACGGGCGATAGTCGGGACAGTCCCTCTCACTGGACACGGGCGATAGTCGGGACAGTCCCTCTCACTGGACACGGGCGATAGTCGGGACAGTCCCTCTCACTGGACACGGGCGATAGTCGGGACAGTCCCTCTCACTGGACACGGGCGATAGTCGGGACAGTCCCTCTCACTGGACACGGGCGATAGTCGGGACAGTCCCCTCACTGGACACGGGCGATAGTCGGGACAGTCCCTCTCACTGGACACGGGCGATAGTCGGGACAGTCCCTCTCACTGGACACGGGCGATAGTCGGGACAGTCCCTCTCACTGGACACGGGCGATAGTCGGGACAGTCCCTCTCACTGGACACGGGCGATAGTCGGGACAGTCCCTCTCACTGGACACGGGCGATAGTCGGGACAGTCCCTCTCACTGGACACGGGCGATAGTCGGGACAGTCCCATCACTGGACACGGGCGATAGTCGGGACAGTCCCTCTCACTGGACACGGGCGATAGTCGGGACAGTCCCTCTCACTGGACACGGGCGATAGTCGGGACAGTCCCATCACTGGACACGGGCGATAGTCGGGACAGTCCCATCACTGGACACGGGCGATAGTCGGGACAGTCCCTCTCACTGGACACGGGCGATAGTCGGGACAGTCCCTCTCACTGGACACGGGCGATAGTTGGGACAGTCCCTCTCACTGGACACGGGCGATAGTCGGGACAGTCCCTCTCACTGGACACGGGCGATAGTTGGGAGAGTCCCTCTCACTGGACACGGGCGATAGTGGGACAGTCCCTCTCACTGGACACGGGCGATAGTTGGGAGAGTCCCTCTCACTGGACACGGGCGATAGTTGGGAGAGTCCCTCTCACTGGACACGGGCGATAGTCGGGACAGTCCCATCACTGGACACGGGCGATAGTCGGGACAGTCCCTCTCACTGGACACGGGCGATAGTCGGGACAGTCCCATCACTGGACACGGGCGATAGTCGGGACAGTCCCATCACTGGACACGGGCGATAGTCGGGACAGTCCCTCTCACTGGACACGGGCGATAGTCGGGACAGTCCCTCTCACTGGACACGGGCGATAGTTGGGACAGTCCCTCTCACTGGACACGGGCGATAGTCGGGACAGTCCCATCACTGGACACGGGCGATAGTCGGGACAGTCCCTCTCACTGGACACGGGCGATAGTCGGGACAGTCCCTCTCACTGGACACGGGCGATAGTCGGGACAGTCCCTCTCACTGGACACGGGCGATAGTCGGGACAGTCCCTCTCACTGGACACGGGCGATAGTCGGGACAGTCCCTCTCACTGGACACGGGCGATAGTTGGGACAGTCCCTCTCACTGGACACGGGCGATAGTCGGGACAGTCCCTCTCACTGGACACGGGCGATAGTCGGGACAGTCCCATCACTGGACACGGGCGATAGTCGGGACAGTCCCATCACTGGACACGGGCGATAGTCGGGACAGTCCCTCTCACTGGACACGGGCGATAGTCGGGACAGTCCCTCTCACTGGACACGGGCGATAGTCGGGACAGTCCCATCACTGGACACGGGCGATAGTCGGGACAGTCCCTCTCACTGGACACGGGCGATAGTCGGGACAGTCCCTCTCACTGGACACGGGCGATAGTCGGGACAGTCCCTCTCACTGGACACGGGCGATAGTCGGGACAGTCCCTCTCACTGGACACGGGCGATAGTCGGGACAGTCCCTCTCACTGGACACGGGCGATAGTCGGGACAGTCCCTCTCACTGGACACGGGCGATAGTCGGGACAGTCCCTCTCACTGGACACGGGCGATAGTCGGGACAGTCCCTCTCACTGGACACGGGCGATAGTCGGGACAGTCCCATCACTGGACACGGGCGATAGTCGGGACAGTCCCTCTCACTGGACACGGGCGATAGTCGGGACAGTCCCATCACTGGACACGGGCGATAGTCGGGACAGTCCCACTCACTGGACACGGGCGATAGTCGGGACAGTCCCTCTCACTGGACACGGGCGATAGTCGGGACAGTCCCTCTCACTGGACACGGGCGATAGTCGGGACAGTCCCTCTCACTGGACACGGGCGATAGTCGGGACAGTCCCTCTCACTGGACACGGGCGATAGTCGGGACAGTCCCTCTCACTGGACACGGGCGATAGTCGGGACAGTCCCTCTCACTGGACACGGGCGATAGTCGGGACAGTCCCTCTCACTGGACACGGGCGATAGTCGGGACAGTCCCTCTCACTGGACACGGGCGATAGTCGGGACAGTCCCTCTCACTGGACACGGGCGATAGTCGGGACAGTCCCTCTCACTGGACACGGGCGATAGTCGGGACAGTCCCTCTCACTGGACACGGGCGATAGTCGGGACAGTCCCTCTCACTGGACACGGGCGATAGTCGGGACAGTCCCTCTCACTGGACACGGGCGATAGTCGGGACAGTCCCTCTCACTGGACACGGGCGATAGTCGGGACAGTCCCTCTCACTGGACACGGGCGATAGTCGGGACAGTCCCTCTCACTGGACACGGGCGATAGTCGGGACAGTCCCTCTCACTGGACACGGGCGATAGTCGGGACAGTCCCTCTCACTGGACACGGGCGATAGTCGGGACAGTCCCTCTCACTGGACACGGGCGATAGTCGGGACAGTCCCTCTCACTGGACACGGGCGATAGTCGGGACAGTCCCTCTCACTGGACACGGGCGATAGTCGGGACAGTCCCTCTCACTGGACACGGGCGATAGTCGGGACAGTCCCTCTCACTGGACACGGGCGATAGTCGGGACAGTCCCTCTCACTGGACACGGGCGATAGTCGGGACAGTCCCTCTCACTGGACACGGGCGATAGTCGGGACAGTCCCATCACTGGACACGGGCGATAGTCGGGACAGTCCCATCACTGGACACGGGCGATAGTCGGGACAGTCCCATCACTGGACACGGGCGATAGTCGGGACAGTCCCTCTCACTGGACACGGGCGATAGTCGGGACAGTCCCTCTCACTGGACACGGGCGATAGTCGGGACAGTCCCATCACTGGACACGGGCGATAGTTGGGACAGTCCCTCTCACTGGACACGGGCGATAGTCGGGACAGTCCCTCTCACTGGACACGGGCGATAGTCGGGACAGTCCCTCTCACTGGACACGGGCGATAGTTGGGACAGTCCCATCACTGGACACGGGCGATAGTCGGGACAGTCCCTCTCACTGGACACGGGCGATAGTCGGGACAGTCCCATCACTGGACACGGGCGATAGTCGGGACAGTCCCATCACTGGACACGGGCGATAGTCGGGACAGTCCCTCTCACTGGACACGGGCGATAGTTGGGACAGTCCCTCTCACTGGACACGGGCGATAGTCGGGACAGTCCCTCTCACTGGACACGGGCGATAGTCGGGACAGTCCCTCTCACTGGACACGGGCGATAGTCGGGACAGTCCCTCTCACTGGACACGGGCGATAGTCGGGACAGTCCCTCTCACTGGACACGGGCGATAGTCGGGACAGTCCCTCTCACTGGACACGGGCGATAGTCGGGACAGTCCCTCTCACTGGACACGGGCGATAGTCGGGACAGTCCCTCTCACTGGACACGGGCGATAGTCGGGACAGTCCCTCTCACTGGACACGGGCGATAGTCGGGACAGTCCCTCTCACTGGACACGGGCGATAGTCGGGACAGTCCCTCTCACTGGACACGGGCGATAGTCGGGACAGTCCCTCTCACTGGACACGGGCGATAGTCGGGACAGTCCCTCTCACTGGACACGGGCGATAGTTGGGACAGTCCCTCTCACTGGACACGGGCGATAGTTGGGACAGTCCCTCTCACTGGACACGGGCGATAGTCGGGACAGTCCCTCTCACTGGACACGGGCGATAGTCGGGACAGTCCCTCTCACTGGACACGGGCGATAGTCGGGACAGTCCCATCACTGGACACGGGCGATAGTCGGGACAGTCCCATCACTGGACACGGGCGATAGTCGGGACAGTCCCATCACTGGACACGGGCGATAGTCGGGACAGTCCCATCACTGGACACGGGCGATAGTCGGGACAGTCCCTCTCACTGGACACGGGCGATAGTCGGGACAGTCCCTCTCACTGGACACGGGCGATAGTCGGGACAGTCCCTCTCACTGGACACGGGCGATAGTCGGGACAGTCCCTCTCACTGGACACGGGCGATAGTCGGGACAGTCCCTCTCACTGGACACGGGCGATAGTCGGGACAGTCCCTCTCACTGGACACGGGCGATAGTCGGGACAGTCCCTCTCACTGGACACGGGCGATAGTTGGGACAGTCCCATCACTGGACACGGGCGATAGTCGGGACAGTCCCATCACTGGACACGGGCGATAGTTGGGACAGTCCCATCACTGGACACGGGCGATAGTCGGGACAGTCCCTCTCACTGGACACGGGCGATAGTCGGGACAGTCCCTCTCACTGGACACGGGCGATAGTCGGGACAGTCCCATCACTGGACACGGGCGATAGTCGGGACAGTCCCATCACTGGACACGGGCGATAGTTGGGACAGTCCCTCTCACTGGACACGGGCGATAGTCGGGACAGTCCCTCTCACTGGACACGGGCGATAGTCGGGACAGTCCCATCACTGGACACGGGCGATAGTCGGGACAGTCCCTCTCACTGGACACGGGCGATAGTCGGGACAGTCCCTCTCACTGGACACGGGCGATAGTCGGGACAGTCCCTCTCACTGGACACGGGCGATAGTCGGGACAGTCCCTCTCACTGGACACGGGCGATAGTCGGGACAGTCCCTCTCACTGGACACGGGCGATAGTTGGGACAGTCCCTCTCACTGGACACGGGCGATAGTCGGGACAGTCCCTCTCACTGGACACGGGCGATAGTCGGGACAGTCCCTCTCACTGGACACGGGCGATAGTCGGGACAGTCCCTCTCACTGGACACGGGCGATAGTCGGGACAGTCCCATCACTGGACACGGGCGATAGTCTGGACAGTCCCTCTCACTGGACACGGGCGATAGTCGGGACAGTCCCTCTCACTGGACACGGGCGATAGTCGGGACAGTCCCATCACTGGACACGGGCGATAGTCGGGACAGTCCCTCTCACTGGACACGGGCGATAGTGGGGAACAGTCCCTCTCACTGGACACGGGCGATAGTCGGGACAGTCCCTCTCACTGGACACGGGCGATAGTTGGGACAGTCCCTCTCACTGGACACGGGCGATAGTCGGGACAGTCCCTCTCACTGGACACGGGCGATAGTCGGGACAGTCCCTCTCACTGGACACGGGCGATAGTCGGGACAGTCCCTCTCACTGGACACGGGCGATAGTCGGGACAGTCCCTCTCACTGGACACGGGCGATAGTCGGGACAGTCCCTCTCACTGGACACGGGCGATAGTCGGGACAGTCCCTCTCACTGGACACGGGCGATAGTCGGGACAGTCCCTCTCACTGGACACGGGCGATAGTCGGGACAGTCCCTCTCACTGGACACGGGCGATAGTCGGGACAGTCCCATCACTGGACACGGGCGATAGTCGGGACAGTCCCATCACTGGACACGGGCGATAGTCGGGACAGTCCCATCACTGGACACGGGCGATAGTGGGACAGTCCCATCACTGGACACGGGCGATAGTTGGGACAGTCCCAACACTGGACACGGGCGATAGTTGGGACAGTCCCATCACTGGACACGGGCGATAGTCGGGACAGTCCCTCTCACTGGACACGGGCGATAGTTGGGAGAGTCCCTCTCACTGGACACGGGCGATAGTTGGGAGAGTCCCTCTCACTGGACACGGGCGATAGTTGGGAGAGTCCCTCTCACTGGACACGGGCGATAGTTGGGAGAGTCCCTCTCACTGGACACGGGCGATAGTTGGGACAGTCCCTCTCACTGGACACGGGCGATAGTCGGGACAGTCCCTCTCACTGGACACGGGCGATAGTTGGGAGAGTCCCTCTCACTGGACACGGGCGATAGTTGGGACAGTCCCATCACTGGACACGGGCGATAGTTGGGACAGTCCCATCACTGGACACGGGCGATAGTCGGGACAGTCCCTCTCACTGGACACGGGCGATAGTCGGGACAGTCCCTCTCACTGGACACGGGCGATAGTCGGGACAGTCCCTCTCACTGGACACGGGCGATAGTCGGGACAGTCCCATCACTGGACACGGGCGATAGTCGGGACAGTCCCATCACTGGACACGGGCGATAGTCGGGACAGTCCCATCACTGGACACGGGCGATAGTCGGGACAGTCCCATCACTGGACACGGGCGATAGTCGGGACAGTCCCTCTCACTGGACACGGGCGATAGTCGGGACAGTCCCTCTCACTGGACACGGGCGATAGTCGGGACAGTCCCTCTCACTGGACACGGGCGATAGTCGGGACAGTCCCTCTCACTGGACACGGGCGATAGTCGGGACAGTCCCTCTCACTGGACACGGGCGATAGTCGGGACAGTCCCTCTCACTGGACACGGGCGATAGTCGGGACAGTCCCTCTCACTGGACACGGGCGATAGTTGGGACAGTCCCATCACTGGACACGGGCGATAGTTGGGACAGTCGCTCTCACTGGACACGGGCAATAGTCGGGACAGTCCCATTAGTGGACCCGGGCGATAGTTGGGACAGTCCCTCTCACTGGACACGGGCGATACTTGGGACAGTCGCTCTCACTGGACACGGGCGATACTTGGGACAGTCGCTCTCACTGGACACGGGCGATAGTTGGGACAGTCGCTCTCACTGGACACGGGCGATAGTTGGGACAGTCCCATCACTGGACACGGGCGATAGTCGGGACAGTCCCATCACTGGACACGGGCGATAGTTGGTACAGTCCCATCACTGGACACGGGCGATAGTCGGGACAGTCCCATCACTGGACACGGGCGATAGTTCGGACAATTCTTGTCCTTAGACATAAACAGTCAGTCACAGAGGCACAGAAGGAGGCCATTTGGCTCATCAAGTCTGTGGTGGCTCACTGTAGAGCAATCCAGTCAGTCCCATTCTCCGCTCCATTCCCGTAGCCATGCAAGCTTTTTCCCCTCAAGTGCCTACCCAGTCTCCCCTTGAAAATATTGAGTGTCTCTGCTTTCACCACTTCCGTCGGCAGCGAGTTCCAGGTCCTCAGCACTCGCTGCGTAAAAAAGTTTTTCCTCACATCCCCCCTGATCAGCTTAAGTTTTCTTTCGTGAATTTTTGCATTAATGAAGATGAGTCACATCATGTAGGTAAATGAAATATTTCTGGGTCTCACTGTCATCACCCAGCACTCCAGGTTCTGATCCAGCCTTGGATAAATGCAAATTAAAGCTCCCTCTTAGATTCCCTATCAAGCCACCCCTTCAAGCACTTCCACCTCTCGTTCAGATACAACACAGGATAGATAGAGTAAAGCTCCCTCTACACTGTCCCATCAAACACTCCCAGGGCAGGTACAGCACGGGTTAGATACAGAGTAAAGCTCCCTCTACACTGTCCCATCAAACACTCCCAGGGCAGGTACAGCACGGGTTAGATACAGAGTAAAGCTCCCTCGACACTGTCCCATCAAACACACCCAGGGCAGGTACAGCACGGGTTAGATACAGAGTAAAGCTCTGATCAAAAGTGACAGGAATAACTGATTCAGAATGGAAGTAATAAAGGTTCACCCTATTTCCCAGTAAAGCTACAGTCCAGTAACCTCTCCCAGTAATGAACAAGCGGATGACTTACCCATAAAAGCACCCACATTGCCAATTAAACTGAAGAGGCAGCTTTCAGGAGGGTACGAGCCACATTTACTGTCAAGAAAATATAAAAGCAGTTAGTGTGAGGTTTAATTCGATAACCGGTTCCAGTATTTTCCGCTCCTGAAGGCATTTATCTTGTTGGGTTACAGTTCCCCAGGTGCTGCAGTCCACCCACATCCCTCAAGTGGCCATTTTTCACACCAGAGCTTAGAAGTGAGTATCACTGGGCTACTTCACCACGTCAACTCCAGTCCTGCCTTTCTGACCAGGAGCCCACATTTGCAAACTTTGCAGCAGGAGTTGTCCGCAGTGATGTAAAAAGGGGGGCTGACTGGCAGTTTCCTCTCCTTAGCCGCGCTGCCTTGTGTGTGCACATTATTGATCTCCCCATTTTATACCCAGTGTCGTCACTGAGTGCCTCTTATCCAGCAAGTAATCAAACAACAGTTAGGAGGGAGGGTACAAAGAATACACACACCACAAAGCACTGATGCAAAGTCACCCCAAGGCAACTCATTCACCCCCTCACAACCAGCTCAAAAATGGAAGGGTGGAGGCCTACAGGCAGATTACAGAAAGGAATGTGTGTATAACTCAGGGGGTTGGAGTGGGGGGTTTAATAAGAGAACTGGAATGTAAATGCAAAGATGTTTGAAAGTGGGAAAGGAGGCAGAGTTTATAAAAATCATAAACAGAGTAAAGCATTCCAAGTACAGTCCAAAAATGTTTTAACCCTCTCCAACCCACTAGTAATGAAACTTAACCCAAGTTAAACTTTAATGATTAATTTTAACAAGAGTAGTTTCCACAGGCAGGAGGGTCGGTAACCAGAGCACACAGATTTAAGATAATTGGCAAAAGAACCAGAGAAAAGGAGAATTAAAAAAAAAAAAAATTTTATTTTTACACAGCGAGTTAGGGAATAGTGCTAGAGGACTGGCAGACAGCTAATGTGATTCTTATATTTGAAAAAGGGAGATAGAACAAGCCCAGGGAACTATAGACCAATTAGCTTAATGTCAGTGGTAGGAAAGATAATGGAATCCTTAATGAAAGATGTAATAGAAAAATATCTAGAAACTGAAAATATAATAGAGTAGTCAGTACGGATTCCAAAAGGGAAGGTCATGCTTGACCAACCTTATTGAATTCTTTGAAGCGGTAGAAAGGGTAGATAAGGGTAATGCAGTAGACGTAATATATTTGGATATCCAAAAAGCCTTCGATAAGGTACTGCATAGCAGACTCATGACAAAAGTCAGACATGTGGAGTCAGGGGACAAGTAGCAGAATGGATAGCAAATTGGCTACAAACTAGAAAACAGAGAGTAGGGGTTAAAGGTAGTTACTCAGACTGGCAAACTGGGAAATGGTGTTCCACAAGGATCGGTGCTGGGTCCACTGTTGTTCACCATTTACATAAACCATTTGCACTCGGGAATCAGAAGTACAATTTCAAAATTTGCGGATGACACTAAATTGGCTTTGTAGTTAATACAGAGGACTGTGACAAAATACAGGAAGACATTAATAAACTTGCAGAATGGGCGTGTAATTGGCAAATGAACTTCAACAGAGATTAATTGTGAGGTGGTACATTTTGGTAGGAAGAATAAGGAGGCCACATACTCCTTGGAAAATAAGTGTCTGTGGGGTAGAGGAGCAGAGGGATCTGGGGTACAGATACACAAATCACTAAAAGTAGCGACGCAGGTTCATAAGGCCATTAAAAAAGGAAACCAAGCACTGGGCTTCACTTCTAGAGCGATAGAATTGAAAAGCAGAGAAGTTATGTTAAACTTGTATTGAACCTTGGTTAGACCACACTTGGAGTACTGTGAACAGTTCTGGTCTCCATATTATAAAAAGTATATAGAGGGACTAGAGAAGGTGCAAAAAAGATTTACGAGAATGATACCAGAACTGAGAAGTTATACCCATCAGGAAAGATTGAACAGGCTGGGGCTCTTTTCTCTAGAAAAGAGACTGAGGGGTGACCT
This sequence comes from Squalus acanthias, assembly GCA_030390025.1. Classification (NCBI taxonomy): domain Eukaryota; kingdom Metazoa; phylum Chordata; class Chondrichthyes; order Squaliformes; family Squalidae; genus Squalus; species Squalus acanthias. The sequence goes on along the minus strand of CM059441.1, from coordinate 50,013,174 downwards.
AATAGGAGGTCTTTAAGATTATGAAAGAGTTTGATAGGATAGATGTAGAGAAGATGTTTCCACTTGTGGGGGAGACCAGAACTAGGGGCCATAAATATAAGATAGTCACTAATAAATCCAATAGGGAATTCAGGAGAAACTTCTTTACCCAGAGAGTGGTTAGAATGTGGAACTCGTCACCACAGGGAGTAGTTGAGGTGAATAACAGATGCATTTAAGGGGAAACTAGATAAAAACATGAGGGAGAAAGGAATAGAAATCAGAAATAAAAACAAAAACTGCTGGAAGTCAGGACATGCTGAAAATACAGAATAATCAGCCTCAGAAAGACAAGTTAGCATTTCAGGCGGGATCACTCGTCCCAGCTCCTCACTGAAAAGAACTGACGAAAGGCCCGACTTGAAATGTTAACCTGTCTTTGCTCTTTCCTATATTGACAGACCTGCTGTGGATTAGCAGCATTTGTGGTCAGACAGTTTGTGGTTCATGCAGCTTTATTGAATGGAATCTCTCTCCTACCTGACCAGTGGGATATCCTGAATAGTGCAGCAACTTTTCGGGAATCCGTGCTTTGAGGTGTCCTCAGAGCAGGACTCGTTATATAACCTTGGGAATAAAAGAAAAAGCTCGTCAGCAGAAAACCAGCTTTAAAATGTATTCTTTTGGAAATCGTTTGCGTTCATTTTCAAGGACACGGATTCTGAAGTGAGCGTGTGTGGCCTATAATACCAATCAGCATGGTGCCCAAGGAGCGAGGTCAGTCACAGGGCCAGGTGTAATGGATTCTACTCACACACTGCCAGGGCAACCATACTACACATTAATAAGAGCAGGGTGAGGGCAGGAATTCATCACCTGCCGTCAGTTCAGAGCATTTCACAAACAAAAATATTACATTGAATCAACTCCTTATTGAGCCAGTATCACTGGACTGCAACAAAACTATCATTTACTGATCAGACACGCAAGCAAACACAAGTTGCCACTCCTGATTACTATCCAGTGATGCTTGCTGGAAGGTATGCGTCGATGTCAGGTGAAGACAGAAAGAAGCTCGGTTGTGATGCCTCCCCATAACCTGCCAACACGCACTATCGCGGCTCGCACATTCAAAATGGCCACTTGGAGAGGGTCTTAAATTCTGACTGCTGGCCATGGAATTGTACCCCAGCAAAAGTTAATTCCTATAGAAGAGGGGGGGGGGGGGGGGGGGGGAGAAAATTAAACAAACAAAATAACTTCACACACAGTTGTGTACACATAACTGCACACACACACACACACACACACACACACGCACGCACGCAAGAGTCGCACACTTTGTTGCAGCTGCAAACCCATTTAGGTGGAAAAAAATTGAAATATGTTTCTTGAGGCTTACTTGTTGCTAATTTAATATTTAAACACACTACTGGAGGCCGAGAACATTTGAACAGATTCCGAGCCAGCCGAAAAGATTGATTTAAATGTCAGGGGTCAGGGACACAGGAGCTGATCACTATTAACTTACATGGCACAACACTCCAAGCTCGGTCAACCTGCGAGATGGGTATATAACAACCGCTTCACAGCTTTACCTCAACGCCCTTCCCAAGCAAGGATTATTTTGCTCTAGGTTTCCATTTTACCAAAGTTCTCTGCGGAGGTTTTCACAGCTGATCGGGTCCGAGCCTCAGCAGACAGTGACACACTTTCCAGCTGGAACTGCAATCCTGGCGGACTTTTACCCTCCCTAACCCAGTGGCACAGAAAGCATCGAAACTACTCCAACTGCTGCTGTGGCTAAGATTAACTGACTCAGCACAGGCTCAAATTGAACCATGAAAAAAATTTAATTAATGCGAGCGAAAGAGTAAATAAATTGTAAATACTGTACCAGTTCTCAACAGGGCAAACGTGGTGGTTCATCACTGCCATAGCGTATCTGCAAGAAGGAAACATGCAGTTAGAAGGATACGAGCAGGGTCTGGAGTGGTGTAGAATGCTTGCAGATCACTCTACTGCTACTAGCGCTTAACCAGATCATCAGTGTCAATTGCTGCTAAGAATTAAACTAATCTTATCATCTTTGGTGCACAGTACTTGATTGCATTGATTGAAGAATTAATAGCAGTTACAGCAGAATTTCAGATTTGTCACTGGGGGGGCTGGGATTCTGCCCCCCTGGCTCCAGATATCCCTGCAAACCAATACTAACAGGTAGTGAGGTCCTGGATAAGCAGCAGGGTGCATCCCAGTGATCTGTGCTTTATGTAGTTTTATCAGGTTAAACTCCAGCAGTGACCCTTTGGGGTCCTTAAACACCTGACCTGCCAGCCAGTGCCAGATTTGTTTTTTCAACGTTGAGAGAGAAAGTTCTGGTAGACCCACAACTTATGTTAGATAAGCAGATTGATAACATACAGGTGGTTGTGGAATTACGGTGTAATGACTAAGGAGTAAAGCGAGGTATTAGGTACTTCAGGAACCCAGCATACTTGCCCACTGACAAGATGTTATCAGCCTCTAAAGACTAGGGCTGTGCTGGACGATAACTATAGCTATTACTGAAGTGGCAGAACACTTAGACTGTAAACTTCAAACAAGATTATAAGAAAGTATTTCTGCTTATTGTTCTACTTCATCGCGAGTACCACAGCGCACCACGCGGTTTTCCATTTTTAAAAAATGTCTACATATAATTAGAAATTCAGTATCAAGCATGAAAAAGTATTACTTTAAAATCAGTTATAATTCTGTACGGGCAAGATCAGAAAACCAAAAACATGTATACTTTCAGAGCTTTCAGCAACAAAAAAAAGCTCCTGCGTGGCGACGCAAGGCCCCGGGAAGGCAAGGCGAGCCCCGGGAAGGCAAGGCGAGCCCCGGGAAGGCAAGGCGAGCCCCGGGAAGGCAAGGCGAGCCCCGGGAAGGCAAGGCGAGCTCCTGGTAGGCAAGGCGAGCCACGGGAAGGCAAGGCGAGCCCCGGGAAGGCAAGGCGAGCTCCTGGTAGGCAAGGCGAGCCCCTGGTAGGCAAGGCGAGCCCCGGGCAGGCAAGGCGAGCCCCGGGCAGGCAAGGCGAGCCCCGGGCAGGCAAGGCGAGCCCCGGGCAGGCAAGGCGAGCCCCGGGCAGGCAAGGCGAGCCCCGGGCAGGCAAGGCGAGCCCCGGGAAGGCAAGGCGAGCTCCTGGTAGGCAATGCGAGCCCCGGGAAGGCAATGCGAGCCCCGGGAAGGCAATGCGAGCCCCGGGAAGGCAATGCGAGCCCCGGGAAGGCAATGCGAGCCCCGGGAAGGCAATGCGAGCCCCGGGAAGGCAATGCGAGCCCCGGGAAGGCAATGCGAGCCCCGGGAAGGCAATGCGAGCCCCGGGAAGGCAATGCGAGCCCCGGGAAGGCAATGCGAGCCCCGGGAAGGCAATGCGAGCCCCGGGAAGGCAATGCGAGCCCCGGGAAGGCAATGCGAGCCCCGGGAAGGCAATGCGAGCCCCGGGAAGGCAATGCGAGCCCCGGGAAGGCAATGCGAGCCCCGGGAAGGCAATGCGAGCCCCGGGAAGGCAATGCGAGCCCCGGGAAGGCAATGCGAGCCCCGGGAAGGCAATGCGAGCCCCTGGAAGGCAATGCGAGCTCCTGGAAGGCAATGCGAGCCCCTGGTAGGCAATGCGAGCCCCTGGAAGGCAATGTGAGCTCCTGGAAGGCAATGTGAGCCCCTAGTAGGCAATGCGAGCTCCTGGAAGGCAATGCGAGCCCCTAGTAGGCAATGCGAGCTCCTGGAAGGCAATGCGAGCCCCTAGTAGGCAATGCAAGCTCCTGGAAGGCAATGCGAGCCCCTAGTAGGCAATGCGAGCTCCTGGAAGGCAATGTGAGCCCCTAGTAGGCAATGCGAGCCCCTAGTAGGCAATGCGAGCTCCTGGAAGGCAATGCGAGCCCCTAGTAGGCAATGCGAGCTCCTGGAAGGCAATGCGAGCCCCTGGTAGGCAATGCGAGCCCCTGGAAGGCAATGTGAGCCCCGGGAAACAATGCTATCCGCGGTGCAGCCTGTGGACGGCCCGCGAGGCCCAGGAGCGGGATCGGAGGGACAGGCTGTGGGGCGGCGGGAGGCTGAACACAAAGAGAGACGAGCGGGGCAGAGGCGCTACTCACACGATCCAGATGCCGGTGATGGAGAAGGCGGACAGGCTGACGGGGAGGATGACCCAGGCCGTCATTGGGAAGCCCCAAGCCCCTCACCCGAGACTGGGGAAGAGCCAGGCCGCCTCCCGCTCCCGCTCGCGCTCCCGCCCTCCTTCACATCGCTCGCCGGCACCGAGAGACCGCGCCCCCCGGACCCGGCACCGCCCCCCGGACCCGGCACCGCCCCCCGGGCCCGGGCCTCCCCCTCACTCCGCCCCCCCTGTCCATCCCCGGGCCCTCACCCCGCCCCCTGTCCATCCCCGTGCCTCCCCCTCACTCCGCCCCCTGTCCATCCCCGGGCCCTCACCCCGCCCCCCTGACCATCCCCGGGCCCTCACCCCGCCCCCTGTCCATCCCCGGGCCCTCACCCCGCCCCCCCTGTCCATCCCCGGGCCCTCACCCCGCCCCCAGTCCATCCCCGGGCCCTCACCCCGCCCCCCTGTCCATCCCCGGGCCCTCACCCCGCCCCCAGTCCATCCCCGGGCCCTCACCCCGCCCCCTGTCCATCCCCGGGCCCTCACCCCGCCCCCCTGTCCATCCCCGGGCCCTCACCCCGCCCCCCTGTCCATCCCCGGGCCCTCACCCCGCCCCCTGTCCATCCCCGTGCCTCCCCCTCACTCCGCCCCCTGTCCATCCCCGGGCCCTCACTCCGCCCCCTGTCCATCCCCGGGCCCTCACCCCGCCCCCCCTGACCATCCCCGGGCCCTCACCCCGCCCCCTGTCCATCCCCGGGCCCTCACCCCGCCCCCCTGTCCATCCCCGGGCCCTCACCCCGCCCCCTGTCCATCCCCGGGCCCTCACCCCGCCCCCCTGTCCATCCCCGGGCCCTCACCCCGCCCCCTGTCCATCCCCGGGCCCTCACCCCGCCCCCCTGTCCATCCCCGGGCCCTCACCCCGCCCCCTGTCCATCCCCATGCCTCCCCCTCACTCCGCCCCCTGTCCATCCCCGGGCCCTCACCCCGCCCCCTGTCCATCCCCGGGCCTCCCCCTCACTCCGCCCCCCTGTCCATCCCCGGGCCCTCACCCCGCCCCCTGTCCATCCCCGGGCCTCCCCCTCACTCCGCCCCCCTGTCCATCCCCGGGCCCTCACCCCGCCCCCTGTCCATCCCCGGGCCTCCCCCTCACTCCGCCCCCTGTCCATCCCCGGGCCTCCCCCCTCACCCCGCCCCCCTGTCCATCCCCGGGCCTCCCCCCTCACCCCTGTCCATCCCCGGGCCCTCACCCCGCCCCTTGTCCATCCCCGGGCCTCCCCCCGCCCCCTGTCCATCCCCGGGCCCTCACCCCGCCCCCCTGTCCATCCCCGGGCCCTCACCCCGCCCCCCAGTCCATCCCCGGGCCCTCACCCCGCCCCCCAGTCCATCCCCGGGCCCTCACCCCGCCCCCTGTGCATCCCCGTGCCCTCACCCCCGCCCCCCTGTCCATCCCCGGGTACCCCTCACCCCGCCCCCCTGTCCATCCCCGGGCCTCACCCCACCCCACCCCCCTGTCCATCCCCGGGCCTCCCGCTCACTCCGCCCCCCTGTCCATCCCCGGGCCCTCACCCCGCCCCCTGTCCATCCCCGGGCCTCCCCCTCACTCCGCCCCCTGTCCATCCCCGGGCCTCCCCCCTCACCCCGCCCCCCTGTCCATCCCCGGGCCTCCCCCCTCACCCCTGTCCATCCCCGGGCCCTCACCCCGCCCCTTGTCCATCCCCGGGCCTCCCCCCGCCCCCTGTCCATCCCCGGGCCCTCACCCCGCCCCCCTGTCCATCCCCGGGCCCTCACCCCGCCCCCCAGTCCATCCCCGGGCCCTCACCCCGCCCCCCAGTCCATCCCCGGGCCCTCACCCCGCCCCCCAGTCCATCCCCGGGCCCTCACCCCGCCCCCCAGTCCATCCCCGGGCCCTCACCCCGCCCCCTGTGCATCCCCGTGCCCTCACCCCGCCCCCCTGTCCATCCCCGGGTACCCCTCACCCCGCCCCCCTGTCCATCCCCGGGCCTCACCCCACCCCACCCCCCTGTCCATCCCCGGGCCTCCCGCTCACCCCGCCCCCCTGTCCATCCCCGGGCCCTCACCCCGCCCCCTGTCCATCCCCGGGCCTCACCCCGCCCCCCTGTCCATCCCCGGGCCCTCACCCCGCCCCCCCTGTCCATCCCCGGGCCCTCACCCCGCCCCCCCCTGTCCATCCCCGGGCCTCCCGCTCACCCCGCCCCCCTGTCCATCCCCGGGCCTCCCGCTCACCCCGCCCCCCTGTCCATCCCCGGGCCTCCCGCTCACCCCGACCCCCTGTCCATCCCCGGGCCCTCCCGCTCAGCCCGCCCCCCTGTCCATCCCCGGGCCTCACCCCGCCCCCCTGTCCATCCCGCTCAGCCCGCCCCCCCCTGTCCATCCCCGGGCCTCACCCCGCCCCCCTGTCCATCCCCGGGCCTCCCCCCTGTCCATCCCCGGGCCTCCCGCTCACCCCGCCCCCCTGTCCATCCCCGGGCCCTCACCCCGCACCCCGTCCATCCCCGGGCCCTCACCCCGCACCCTGTCCATCCCCGGGCCCGCCCCCGTCCATCCCTGGGCCCTCACTCCGCCCCCCTGTCCATCCCCGGGCCCTCACCCCGCCCCCTGGCACTCACTCCGCCCCCTGGCACTCACTCCGCCCTCCATCCCTCACCCATCCCATAATCTGTCCCCCGAGCTTAACTCAGCCCTCCGGGCCGCAGCAGTGGGCACTGATTTCATATGAGTGAGGGTGTTTTCAGCCAATCAGACGACAAACTGCACTGGGCAGCTCACCAGTGGTCCTGAGGGCTTTAGGCTCGGAGTGTATCCTCAGTCCGGCAAAGTGCATTTGTAATGCTACACGTATGAGCATCTGCAATATATCATAGAATCTATGAATCACAGCATGATACAACACAGAAGGAGGCCATTGAGAACATAAGAATTAGGAGCAGGAGTAGGCCTTACAGCCGGCAATAAGATTCATAACTCTGAGTGAAGAATTTCCTCCTCATCTGTCTTAAGTGGGCAACCCCTTTTCCTGAGACTATGACCCCTAGTTCTATACTCTCCAGCCAGGGTAAACAACCTCTCACATCTAACCTGTCAATCCCCTCAGAATCTTGTATATGTCAATGAGCTCACCTGCAAATAGGCCCACCATGCTTTTGCCAGCTCTTTGGTAGAGCTATCAAATTAATCCCACTCCCCTCCTCTTTCACCATAGCCCTGTAAACTTTTTCCCTTCAAGTATTTATCCAATTTCCTTTTGAAAGTTATTATTGAATCTGCTCTGGAGGTTGTGTTGCCTGCCAGCTTCGTCGCAGCTGGAGAAGAACTTGTCGTGGTCAAAGTAGGAATCAACGACATAGGTAGAACTAGGAACGAGGTTCTGCTGAGGGAGTTTGAGGAGCTCGCATCCAAATTAAAAAGCAGAACCTCAAAAGGTAATCATCTCTGGATTGTTACCTGAGCCACGTGCAAATTGGCATATGGACAAACAGATTAGAGGTTTAAATGCATGGCTCAAAGAGTGGTGTGGGAGGAAGGGGTTTCAGTTCAGGGGGCACTGGCACCAGTACTGGGGCAGTAGACAAGGCTTTAAACTAATGTGGGTGGGGTGGATTCAGGAAAGAGTAAATTTAAAAGCAGCAAGAGAAATGTCAAGGCTCTAGAGCAGAGTAGCATTTTAGGTAAAAATAAGCAGAGTGGGTCAGGAAGGGACAGAGAGAGTAACAAAGATAATAGGACATCAGTGACTAAGGTGACATCAGGGAAAAATAGAAAAAAGTCAAAGCTAAGGGCACTATATCTGAATGAGTGAAGCATTCGCAACAAAATAGATTAATTAATAGCGCAGATAGAAATGAATAGGTTTGATCTAATAGCCATTACAGAGATGTGGTTGCAAAGTGACCAAGGTTGGGAACTAAATATTCCAGGATACTTAACTTTTAGAAGAGATCGGCAAAATGGAAAAGGAGGAAGGGTAGGCCTGATAATAAAGGATGGGATAAAGACAGTAGAGAGAAAGGATCTTAGCTCTGAAAATCAAGTAGAATCAGTTTGGGTGGAACTAAGAAACAGCAAGGGGCAGAAAACATTGGTGGGAGTTGTTTATAGGCCCCCAAACAGCAGTTGTAATGTAGGGCAGAGTATAAATCAGGAAATTAGAGGTGCATGTAACTAGGCTAATACAGTAATCATGGGGGACTTTAATCTACATATATAGACTGGGCAAACCAAATTTGCAGTAATAGTGTGGAGGACAAATTCATGGAATGTATAAAAGATAGTTTTCTAGATCAGTATGTTGAGGAACCAACTAGGGAACAGGCTATTTTAGATCTAGTATTGTGCAATGAGAAAGGGTTAATTAATAACCTTGTAGTAAAGGGGCCTTTAGGGAAAAGTGACCACAATATTCAGCAGCACCTCCCAAACCCGTGACCTCTTCCACCTAGAAGGACAAGGGCAGCAGGCGCATGGAAACACCATCACCTCCAAGTTCCCCTCCAAGTCACACACCATCCTGACTTAGAAGTATATTGCCACTGGGTCAAAATCCTGGAACTCCCTCCCTAACAGCACTGTGGGAGTATCTTCACCACACAGACTGCAGCGGTTCAAGAGGCATCTTCTCAAGGGCAATTAGGGATGGGCAATAAATGCTGGCCTTGCCAGCAATGTCCACATCCCATAAAAAACAAATTAAAAATAGAATTTTATATTGAGTTTGAAAGTGATTGTTAAATCTGAAACTAGGGTCTTCAATCTAAACAAAACAAACTACATAGGTATGAGGGGAGAGTTGGCTAAGGCAGATGTAGACAAGCAATGGCTAGCATTTAAAGAATTAATACATAATTTACAACAAATATACATTCCTTTAAGGCACAAAAAACCCACAGGAAAAGTAGCCCAACTGTGGCTAACAAGGGAAGTTAAAGATAGTATTAGAACAAAGGAAGAGGCTTACAATGTTGACAAAGTAGTAAGCCTGAGGATTTTAGAATTCAGCATAGGACCAAGAAATTGATGAGAAAATGAGAATTAGCAAGAGACATAAAAACAGATTGTAAACATTTCTATAGGTATGTAAATAGGAAGAGATTAGTGAAAGTAAACATGTGCCCATTTGAGGCAGAGACAGGAGAAATTATAATGGGGAATAAGGAAATGGCAGACATTAAACAAATACTTTGTATCTGTCTACACAGAAGATACAAAAAACATTCAAGAAATAATGGGGAACCAAGAGAATGAGGAACTTAAAGAAATCAGTACAAGACATAGTACTGGAGAAATTAATAGGACTAAGTGGCGACAAATCCCCATGGCCTGACGACCTGCATCCTAGGGTTTTAAAAGAGGTAGCTGCAGAGATAGTGGATGCACTGGTATTAATCTTCCAGAATTCTAGATTCTAGAACAGTCCAAGGATTGGAAGGTAGCAAACATAACCCCGCTATTTAAGAAAAGGAGAAAAAACAGGGAACTATCAGCCAGACATCAGCAGTAGGGAAAAAGCTAAAATCTATTATGGGAACAGGGCACTTAGAAAAAATATGTTTAGGCAGAGTCAACATGGTTGTATGAAAGGGAAATCATGTTTGACAAATCTGTTAGAATTTTTTGAAGATGTAACTAGTAGGATGGATAAGGGGGGGGGAAACCAGTGGATGTGGTGTATTTGGATTTTCAAAAAGCATTTGATAAGGTGCCACACAAGAGGTTCTTACACAAAATTAGGACTCATGGTATTGATGGTAATATATTAGCATGGATTGAGAATTGATTAATGGACAGAAAACAGTAGCAATAAACAACTTTTTCAGGTTGGCAGGCTGTAACTAGCAGGGTACTGCAAGGATCCATGCTTGGGCCTCAGCTATTTACAATCTATATTAGTGACTTAAATGAAGGGACTGAGTGCAACGTAACCAAGTTTGCTGATGTTACAAAGTTAGGTGGGAAAGTAAGCTGTGAGGAGGATGCAAAGAGGCTGCAGAGATACTGACTGAGTGGGGAAGAACATGGAAAATAGAATACAATGTGGGGAAGTGTGAAGTTATCCACTTCAGTCAGAAAAACAAAGAAGCAGAATATTTTTTGAATGGTGAGACTGGGAAATGTTTGCACTCAGTGGGACCTGGGTGTCCTTGTACATCAATCAGAGAAAGTTAACATGCAGGTACAACAAGCAATTAGGAAAGCAAATGGTATGTTAGCTTTTGTTACAAAGGGATTAGAGTATAAGAGTCTTACAAATATACAGAGCAATTGGTGAGGCCACACCTGGAGTATTATGTACAGTTCTGGTCTACTTACCTAAGAAAAGATACTTGCCTTAGAGGGAGTGCAGCAAAGGTTCACTAGACTGGTTCCTGGGATGAGGGGATTGCCCTGTGGGGAGAGATTGCGTAGACTAGGCCTATATTTAGAAGAATGAGAGGTGATCTAATTGAACCATAAAATTAAGGGGCTTGACAGGGTTAATGCTGGGAAAATGTTTCCCCGGCTGGTGAATCTAAAATAAGGGGTAGGCCATTTAGGACTGAGATGGGGAGAAATTTCTTTGGAATTCTCTGCTCAGAGCTGTGGATGGTCAGTCGCTGAGTATATTCAAGACAGGTCGATAAATTTTTGGGAACAAAGGGATATGGGGATAGTGCAGGAAGGTGGAGTTGAGGTAGAAGATCAACCATGTACCGGGGAAAGTAATAGATTTAATTAGGGACAAGGGCATCAACAGTGACGGAGACGGAGACCTTCTCTTCCAGCACTGCTGCTTTGATTTATTCTCCTCCCCCAACTAGTCGATAAATTTTTGGGAACAAAGGGATATGGGGATAGTGCAGGAAGGTGGAGTTGAGGTAGAAGATCAACCATGTACCGGGGAAAGTAATAGATTTAATTAGGGACAAGGGCATCAACAGTGACGGAGACGGAGACCTTCTCTTCCAGCACTGCTGCTTTGATTTATTCTCCTCCCCCAACTAGTCGATAAATTTTTGGGAACAAAGGGATATGGGGATAGTGCAGGAAGGTGGAGTTGAGGTAGAAGATCAACCATGTACCGGGGAAAGTAATAGATTTAATTAGGGACAAGGGCATCAACAGTGACGGAGACGGAGACCTTCTCTTCCAGCACTGCTGCTTTGATTTATTCTCCTCCCCCAACTAGTCGATAAATTTTTGGGAACAAAGGGATATGGGGATAGTGCAGGAAGGTGGAGTTGAGGTAGAAGATCAACCATGTACCGGGGAAAGTAATAGATTTAATTAGGGACAAGGGCATCAACAGTGACGGAGATCTTCTCTTCCAGCACTGCTGCTTTGATTTATTCTCCTCCCCCAACTATTCTTGCTCTTGAGGTATTCCATGGCCCAGTTATACAGATAATTGATTATACTGCTTTTTACCAGCTGCTTCTTATCCCTCACCATATTGAAAGTCCTTACCATAGTCTTAGCTCATCAAGACAGCTCCAGTCTTTCACTTGCTCAGCACCCTTTTAAAGCATGCATGCAAGTTTCAAAAAACCAAACTTGTCAGCTGTGTCACTTTCTCTCCACTTCCAGCATGGACACAAAATGTGGTCAAAAATCAAGATCAGACAACATTCCCACAGCCATCTTTGCAAGTGAGTCAAGCCTGCAAATTACCATTTTGCAACAGAAGGTAATGAATTTCTTTAGTATCAGAAATTAACCACCACACATTTAATGAACAAAACTGTTAATGCTACCTGCTCAATTAGGGAAATTTGTTACTTGTGGCTGATTTATTGATCTAATCCATTCAAGCACATCTGCCAGTTTTCAGGCTTGTGAACACTTAGGCATTGAGATCATTTCTAAAACTACAGAAATACTAGGGGGGATCTACTGGAAAAAAGTATTGCATTAGGAACCGAAGTTTGGTGAGCAAGCGTTCACTTTATTTGAATGAAGTGTTTCAGTAGTACATGGCTACAGTAAATAACTAAACTGGGTAGTTATCCCATTACAAACATCAGCATCAGTGCAGTAGTCAAATGAAGCAAAGCACTACCATAACAGTCACTGGTACTTGATGGGTTAGACCTGTCTAACCTGGGTAAGAGCCACAGGCAAACTGCAACTTGGAAAATGTTTGCTGCAGCATGAATTACATTAACCATGGCAAACAACAATTTTCAAATTTTATTTGACAATGATCCTTAAATTCTGCAGTCTTCATGACAACATACCAATATTATGAGAGAGAGGGAAGAGATTGGTCATTAGTTGGGCTACATGTAGCAGGAATGCTTCCATCACAACTCCCCACAGTCAAGAATGCTAATACGACCATCTGTCTTCCCACTTTTTGATCCCCTTTTTTCCATTTGTTTCACAACATCCATGCCCTCTACGACATGTCCAAATACAACATGTTTCCCATTCAACCTGAAAAGAAAAAGGACAGGTTAGGCTTTGCAGTATTTCATAGCACAGACCCAACTATACATTTAGAAATCAGACTTCCTACCCAAGTAGAATGTATAGTTTTCTAATGAGGACTGAGGTAACCAACATAATGGAACAAGACCAAAGAGTGACAAGCGCTGTACCAGTGGGGCTTGGTGCAAAGGAGCATCCAGGGTAGAGCAACCAACACCACACCTTCAGGCTAGCTACTTCTCCAGTGGTTCCATTTCACTGAAGAAGCTGAGCTATGTAGGCTAACTGACTTCAGCCTCTCCACCCACAGGATAGGGAGGGGGAATCTGTAGCCAGTTACTACTCCAGACCAATGTTCCTCCTAATTTTTTGGGCTGCACACAGCCCATTCAAAATTCTACATGTGGTTTTTCCCATTTAAAAAGCTGGTCAGCCAGCAGCACAGGAGCTCCACAGCTCTGAGGCCATGCAGCTTAACAGGAACATTGCTCCCAACTGCATTTCAACAACTCCCTGCTGAAGTCAGATGTCAGGTGAGCATATTGTCTCAGCCATGCCACACCTCTTCAGGCCCAGTTGAACAGCCAGATATTCACCACCTAAGCTTAATAGCTACTTCAGTACTGTACTAGTGGAAATTTCTTTCAACAGCATCACATACCCAAGTAACTTTGAATTGTGCAGCAGGATTTATTCACTTAAATTTGGTATTTTATCCTAATGAGGTCTGGCACCCTGTAGCCTGAACTGTACACCCTCAGCAATAGGGCAGTTAATCCTTATATGGTCTGTGTCCTAGTGTATACAATGCAGTTTATGGATCCCCTTTTTCAGAGCATCAGAAATAGCTTATAATCCAAGATGCAATGAGCACAGTAACAGATTGATTGGCTCTAGAGAAAGATTCTTACCAGTCAGTGATTTCAGTACAGATGAAGAATTGTGACCCATTTGTATTGGGCCCAGCATTGGCCATTGACAATATACCTGGAATCAAAACAATGCATTATTAGCCACAAATAGGCAACATTTGTTAGGCTTTTGATTTGTCAGTTGTGTTTTGAAAATCAACTGCTCAAGGCCACACAAGACTAAAGGGTACTGCTTCAACAAACCTCCTCCCAATTCAACAGGCAAACAGCACCTGCTGCTGTCCTGCACCACAGGCCAAGGCAGCCCAAGACTCAATCCTGGTCTATGCCAACAGTCAGCACTAGTTCTCATTGCATTCTTCAGGCAAGGGAGGCTCAGCCCCCCCCCTCCACCAACCACAAACAGTCCCCAGACCACTCTCCACCAAGCATGATCAGTCAGTTGTGATATCCCTAGGTTGAACAACCCATCTAGGCTCAGATGGGGAAATGTCAACTTGGAAAAGGATGGGGCACTGTTGGCACCCAAATTCTTCATTTTACATCAAATCAATGCACAGCACATGCAACAGAACAGTCCTCATCTTTTACCTGCTCTCTCATGCTTAAGTATGAAGTTCTCATCCTCAAATTTGTTGCCATAGATGGACCTGCCACCAGTGCCGTTGCCTTTTGTGAAGTCTCCACCCTGTGGAAGTCAGACAGACCATAAATCACTTCCAAAATGAGTTAAAAATTTTACAAGCTTTTTCCTCCACTTGATTTCAAACCAAGTACAGGTACCTGTAAAATTAGATCAACATTCACTACAACTCAGTATTTTAAACAGGGCTTGTGTGCATCAAACAATGGGAAATTGGAACCAGTCTACTTTTGCAATTTCTGAATTCCACATTGTGCCAAGTCTCCCTGAAGAGCAAGTCAGATGGCAAAGGTTACCAGTCTTGTGGGATCTTAATCTGAATGTGAATCCTCCATGTTGCTGACTGAGCTGGTGTTAACTGCAGTTATAAATTGTAACTTTTAGCCAACCAACAGCTGCAGGGACTTTAAAAACATTCCAATCAGAAACAAGATAGCAATGGAGAAAAACATTCCTCATTTATAGCCCAATGAATAAAAGTGGCACATAGACAGGTTGATTTTTATCATGAGGCATTTCAGCCTGTGCCAGCTCTTGAAAGCTGTCCAATTTAGTCCCACACTACAGATCTCCCCATAACCCTGCAAATTCAAGTACAAGTTCAGTTGTCTTTTGAACTTTCCTATGAAAATTGCTTCCACCATCCTTTCAGGTAGCACATTCCAGATCTCAATACTGCCCCCCCACATTGAAAAAATTCTCCTTTGTTCCCTCCAGTTCTTCTGCCAATTATTTTTAAAATCCATGACCTCTGGTAACTGACATTTGCCAGAGGAAGGCCCTACTTGTTCTATTAAAACCCCATAATTTTGAATACCCCTGGTCTCCCATAACTTCTGCTGAAAACAACCCCAGCATCTCCAATCTCTCCACAGAACTGGAAACCCTCATCCCTGGTAAACCTCCTCTACACCTGCTCTAAGGCCTTGGCATCCTTCCTAAAGTGTGGTGCCCAGAATATTACACAATACTCGAGCTGATGCCTAACTAGTGACTGGGAAAGACTTGTTTTTGTATTCAATACCCCTATCTCCAAAGCAAAGTATCCCATACACAAACACCTTGCCCTGCCACCTTCAAAGATTTCACCCCCCTCAAAATAGTATTTATTATACTGCCTCTCCATGTTGTACCTCAATTGCATCTTCCATGTGTCTGCCCATTTCACCAGTCTGTAGCCTCCTGAAGTCTGCTACTATCCTCACTATTTACTACTATGTTGCCAAGTTTTGAATCATCTGCAAACTTTGAAATTGTACAGATGAAGGGTTCCAGACCTGAAACATTAACTTTCTCTCTCCACAGATGCTGCCTGCTGAGTGCTCCAGCATTTTCTCTGTTATTTGAAATTGTACTCACTGCAAGTGTCCAGGGCATTTATATACACAAGGAAAGCAATGATCCCAATACAGATGCCCGGAGGGGGGGTGGCGGTGAAGACTCCACTATACTTCTCTAGTCAAAAAGCCATTCACCACTACTCTGCCTCTTATCCCACAGCCAATTGCGTACAGAACTTACCACTCAAGTGGTCAACCCAAAAGTGAGTTTCCAATTATACAACAGGTCACTAATTTTTCCCACTTCCACAACTCTAATTTCTACTGATCAACTCAATGTTCTCCAACATCAATCTCTATAGTCTACATCACTCAGTCCCCCTTCCTCCATGTCCTGCAGTTAATCCCACAATTTTAGAACATGCACCCTACAACACATTATTGCAACTCTCACCAACATTTCTCTGCACAGATGCTGCCTGTCCAGCATTTTCTACACTTAAAAGCCACCTTTCAGTCTGAAAACCCCATTATTCTGAACAAGGTTTGGGTCACCCAATTCTCCACCATGGCTTGAATTTCCATTTTTACCAGATTTATACCCCCTTCCCAAAGGCACCATACAAGTGCTGGTTGTTAATATGCATAGCAAAACAAGCATGCTACAACAGCTAATTAAAATGATCCCTGTTCCAATTCATAGGAATACATCAATTTCCTGATTGATGAAAATAGAAAGCTAGCTTGGTAACAAATCCACATTGTGAAAGACCCAGCAGGACTGCAATCTTTGAGCTGCAACAGACAAGTGGGTCACTGAAGAACTCATCTTCCACACCCCACCCATCTGGACTGACCATGAAGTACAAAATAAAATATATCTGAAAGGATTTTGATTGCGACCAAAAACAGTGTACAAATGAGAAGTCACACAACACCAGGTTATAGTCCAACAGCTTTATTTGAAATCACAAGCTTTGAGCGCTGCTCCTTCGTCAGGTGAAGTGAAGAGATGCATATAGGCACAGCATATATAGTCAAAGAACACTGCCAGATGGATTTTTTTTTTACCAAACTGCCCTTTATCACACCTCGGCAGAGCGATAATCACAGCAATCACACCTTTGATTGCCATGATTATCTCTGCTGAGGTGTGATAAAGGGCAGCTAGAAAGATTAACTAATCATCTGGCAGTGTTCTGACTATTTTTGCTGTGCCTATATGCATCTCTTCACTTCACCTGACAAAGGAGCAGCCACTCCAAAAGCTTGTGATTTCAAATAAAGCTGTTGGACTATAACCTGGTGTTGTGTGACTTCTCACATTTGTCCACCCCAGTCCAACACCAGCATCTCCACATCAAAAATAGTGTAGGCAAGGATGCATGGTGCAACAAGAGCCATATCAAAAGATTTACTATTGCAGCTGGGAGCAGTTCAAGCGGTTGGAGTGTGAACCCAGCCAACAGGCAATTCATTTGGACCAACCCCTGTAGGCAAGTTTATATGGTATTTCAATTCACTTGGACACTCAAGTCAAACTGTTTACAAAGATCCAAAATACACTAATTTTAGTATAGTTGGCATGTATATTCAGTTAGGGTTACTTACCTGGCACATAAAGCCAGGAATTATTCGGTGGAAGACTGATCCTTTGAAGCCTTCACCTGGTTCCTTGGTGCACAGTACACGGAAGTTCTCTGTTTAAAGAAGAAAATATTTGAGCAAGCCCCACCCTCCTAATGGAGGAGTAAATAGGTGAAATGCAGTCACTGCACTCATTAAAATCCCTAACCGACCTCTATTCAATGCCAATGCTCCCAGATTCACCTTTTCCTCAAAGCACTGCATCTCCTGCAAGTTTGACTTGCATTTCCACATATAATGTAGACATGACAAGTATGATATAATTCAATAAAGCATGTCCCACAAGTTTCAGATCACATTCAAATAGGATTTTGGGCCATTCTGTAATACAAAGCATTGCAACAGTCAACTTTGCTCCTAATAGTATAACAGGACGAGCAGGACAATTTCAAACCAAGCCATAGTAGACTTGACATTTGCAGGCTACCAAAGCTGAATCAATACAGTCCATCGTACTACTGCTTAGCCTGCAAGATTTAGGTTTGAAAACCAATAGAGATCCAAACCACCTCATTTTACTGAAATTTCTAATATTCGAAGAAATGGACAATTTATTAAGTCAGACTAAATTTGTTTAAGTAGCTGACACTGGCTGCAAACTTGGACTCCGTGATTTTCTGGTTGGTCCAGTCGTTTTTAATTTTTCAATTATGCTTCTGAAACACTTCACGAAAAGTTGTAATTTGCTCACCTGCAGTCCTTGGAACCACATCTTTTCTCAGCTAATGGGCAGAAACAAAACAAGGATTACTGAAAACGCCGAGCCTTTAATGCACCAAGATGTGTGACACATTCAATCTTACAAGGCATAAACTGGTTTTTTAGTGGCAACCGCTGTAGTCTTACTCCAGAATAAAGAGGTGGAGGCAACTGAAGGCACCTCGCTTGCTTTAAAAATCCATTGAAGGAGCAAGTCTAAGCCGTTGCAGTTGCTCCGGCCATGGTGTGGAGGAGACACGCCGGCGAATGGACATGTCAGAAGCCCACACATTTGTAAAATAGCGGCTTTGCATTTAGTCAATAATCATCGCCGTGATTATTATTTTTTTTTTTTAAAAAGAGTAAAAGGTGCAATTAAACCAAGTTTTCAACATATGTTGGCAGCTCGCCGGGGGGGGGGGGCGTTGAGACTGATGTCCACGGAGCCACCCGCCACGTGGGGGGACAGAAGGGGCTCAATTGCCCCCGCGCCCGGGCAGGGTGCACGGCTGAAAGAAGCAGCCTCCAGTCCGCAGCGAGGTTTTCAGTGGGGAAAGGAGAGGTGGGGGGGAGCGGTTTACAGCACGACGCCATAAAATGGCGGATATAACGGTTCGACAATGGCGGGCACCGCCCCGGGGCGGCTGCGGCTGACGGCTCCCAGCCCAGCCCAGCCCATTGCCGCAGCAAGATGGCCGCGGGCAGGGCCTGCCTGGACACACCCGCGGCAGGCCGGCCGGCGCACAGCTATCGCGGGACGGGTACCGCCCGGAGCCCAATTTACCGCCAGTCAAACATTACATCCCCGAAAAATTAAAGCCCAAAGTGTCCGACCTCGAAAATGATGCGGCCCACTTTCTTGTTGTCAAAGCCGATGTCGAAGAAGACTTTAGGGTTTGCCATTGTCGTCAGCCGCCGCTCGATCACTAGCTCTCACACTTGCCGCTAAAGAACTGTGTGGGTGGGTGGGGGTAGGGGCGCGCGATCCCCCTCTTTATACGCCCACCGAGGCTGTGCGGCCCCCTCGCATGATTGACAGCCAAGTGCAACAATCAGCTGCCGGCGGGCTGATGATTGACAGATGGCTTCACCAATAGGCTGGCAGCGTCGGTGTCCATTAGGAATTTAAATTAGTGCCCGTTGAACGCCGCCGGCCTGAGGCGACAGGCGCGCATGATTGACATCTCGACAGACCAATCAGAGCAGGCCTATCCAACCCCTGCTGCCAAGAATACATATTTACATATTTTAAAACAATAAATAGCTACCTTGCTTGCTTATCCGCAGTTTTTTTTACTATTCTTATTTTTCTCAATTTATCACCAAACTGAAAATAAAATTTAACACGAATAGGATGGTGGAGGTAGTGACCAATCAGCGCCCAGTGGGCGGTGCATCGCACTTTGTCTCCAGAATAGATGGAGCTGCAGAAATTCAGCCTCAATCAGGGTAAATGCTGACTAATATATATATAAATATACCCACACTCACAAAACAATAGTGTTATTACATATAAAAGGCAACTAACTCAAAAATGATTCAACATTTAAGTTTTATTTGAATTTATCGTGATGTTCTATATTTTTTGGCGGCGTTGGATCGTTGTCTTCGCCCCACTTTCGTCTACTTAATTTTTTTTTGTAAATTTAAGCATATAACATCTGGTGCGTTGTTATTTCCACCTCCCCCAAGGCCTAGAGAAGGATTTATTTGTGAAGTACAAGCACTGTGGGGATGGAGGCTCTCTAACATGGCCCCCGGGCGGGGTCAGGGCCAAGTTGTCGACTGATGGGCGGCTTGGCGCCTGCACACCTCCCAATGCTGACCCTTCTCGGGATCTTTATTTATATTATCTCCTATTGGTATATTTAGTATCACACCGAATAATGTTGGGTGTTCCACAACTCAAACCCTGAAACCCCACTGAATTTCTCTACACCTCATACTTTGGCGAAGCTTTCACCCTAATATATTTGTGGGCTCTTGGCAAAATGCATCTTTGGAGTCTTTGAACCAGATTTCAGCTTGAGGAGGGGTTGGGGGGGGGAGAAACTGACTCCAAACCTAGAGTGAAGTAAGAGGCACTGAAAATGAGCGTTAAAAAATATAACTCACTGCGAATAACAGTGCTGCACAGATGGAGCAAGATTCGGCTTCAGGCCATTTAGGCAAATGCCAACAATGATCAAATCCTCTGTCTCTTCCTGACGATGGCTATCAGAGGTAATCGTGTTCAACAATAACAAAAGAAATATCAGGATAGAGGTAGAGTCACTGAGGGATGCACACGATAAACTCACAGATACTGACAGCGAAATGGCAGAAATAGTAAATAATTACTTTGCCTCGGTATTTACCAGAGAAACTAACACGGTGGAGATGGCATTAGAAGAAGAGATCAAAAAGGATATAAAGACATTTAAGATGGAAAGAGGGGAGATAATTGATAAAGTAATCAAACTTATAGAGGATAAAACCCTGGTCCAGATGGATTGCATCTGCGCATTTTAAAAGAAGTTAGGGAAGCGATAGCAGAGGCATTATTACATATATCCAAGGGAATAGTGCCAGAGGACGGGCAAACAGCTAATGTGATTCCTATATCTAATAAGGGAAATAGAACAAGTCCAGGGAACTATAGACCAATTAGCTTAATGTCAGTGGTAGGAAAGATAATGGAATCCTTACTCAAAGATGTAATAGAAAAACATCTAGAAACTGAAAAGATAATACAGAGTAGTCAGTACGGATTCCAAAAAGGAAGGTCATGCTTGACCAACCTTATTGAATTCTTTGAAGAAGTTCCAGAAAAGGTAGATGTAATATATTTGGATTTCCAAAAAGCCTTCAATACGGTACTGCATAGTAGACTCATGACTAAAGTTAGAATATGTGGAGTCAGGGGACAAGTAGCAGAATGGATAGCAAGCTGGCTACAAAACAAAAAACAGAGAGTAGGGGTTAAAGGTAGTTACTTGGATAGGCAAATGGTGGGAAGTGGTGTTCCACAAGGATCGGTGCTGGGACCACTGTTGTTCACCATTTACATAAATGATTTGGACTCTCGAATCGGAAGTACAATTTCAAAATTTGCAGATGATACCAAATTGGGTGTAGTTAATACCAAGGAATACTGTGACAAAATAAAGGAAGACATTAATAAACTTGCAGAATGGGCGTGTACCTTCAATATAGATAAGTGTGAGGTAATACATTTTGGTAGGAAGAATAAGGAGGCCACATACCCCTTGGAAAATAAGGGGGCGAAATTGGGTGCCTTTGCGCCTCCCGTTAGCGCCTGGTGCTAACTTTTCAAACTTTTAAAAATTAGTGCCCCAGTTAGTGAATTTCTCCCCCTAAGTGTCGAAATGGGGTAGAGGAACAGAGGGATCTGGGGTTACAGATACACAGATCACTAAAAGTAGTGACACAGGTTAATAAGGCCATAAAAAAGCAAACAAAACACTGGGGTTCATTTCTACAAGGATAGAACTGAAAAGCAGCGAAGTTATGTTAAACTTGTATTGAACTACACTTGGAGTACTGTGAACAGTTCTGGTCTCCATATTACAAAAAGGATATCGAGGCACTGGAGAAGATGCAAAAAGATTTACTAGAATAATACCAGAACTGAGATTGATTGAACAGGCTCGGCTTCTTTTCTCTAGAAAAGAGAAGACTGAGGCGTGAGCTGATAGAGGTCTTCAAGATTATGAAAGGGTTTGATAGGGTAGACATAGAGAAGATGTTTCCACTTGCGAGCGAGACCAGAACTAAGGGCCAAAATACAAGATAGTCACTAATAAATCCAATAGGGAATTCAGGAGAAACTTCTTTACCCAGAGAGTGGTTAGAATGTGAAACTCGCTACCACAGGGAGTAGTTGAGGCGAATAGTACAGATGCATTCAAGGGGAAGCTAGATAAGCACATGAGGGAGAAAGGAATAGAAGGATATGTTGATGGGGTTAGATGAAGAGAGGTGGGAGGAGGCTTATGTGGAGCATAAACACCAGCATGGACCTGTTGGGCTGAATGACCTGTTTCTGTGCTGTAACTGCTTTGTAATACTTTGTTACAGTCCAACAGCTTTATTTGAAATCACAAGCTTTCGGAGCGCTGCTCCTTTGTCAGGTGAAGTGAAGAGATATATATAGGCACAGCATATATATGAGAAGTCGCACAACACCAGGTTATAGTCCAACAGTTTTATTTGAAATTACGAGCTTTCGGAGCGCTGCTCCTTCATCAGGTAAAGTGAGGGAATACGAATCAGTTACAAAGCATATATAGACAGAGAACAATGTGTCTGCAGAGATACAATCCGTCAGGGAGGCATTACATCAAAGACACAGCAGAATACAGCTAAGACAATGAGGTGGGGTCACAGGGGGTCCAACGTGTCAAATGCTGCAGTCTGCAGTTAAGCTTTTTACTTTTTTTTTAAACTGGAAATCACATCTATGAACAAGACAACGACGACTCTAGTCTCGACTCTAGTCACGTCCTGTAGCATGACATGAAACCGAGATCCCGGTTGAGGCCGTCCTCATGGGTGCGGAACTTGGCTATCAGTTTCTGCTCGATGATTTTGCGTTGTCGTGTGTCTCGAAGGCCGCCTTGGAGAACGCTAACCCACAGATCCGAGGCTGAATGTCCTTGACTGCTGAAGTGTTCCCCGACTGGGAGGTAACAATCCTGCCTGGCGATTATTGCGCGGTGTCCGTTCATACGTTGTCTCAGTGTCTGCATGGTCTCGCCGATGTACCATGCTGCGGTGCATTCTTTCCTGCAACGTATGAGGTAGACAACGTTGGCCGAGTCACATGAGTATGTACCATGTACCTGGTGGGTAGTGTCCTCACGTGTGATGATGGTATCTGTTGATGATCTGGCATGTCTTGCAGAGGTTGCCGTGGCAGGGTTGTGTGGTGTCGTGGTCACTGTTCTCCTGACAGCTGGGTAATTTGCTGTGAACGATGGTACTTTTGAGGTTAGGCGGCTGCTTGAAGGCGAGTAGTGGAAGCGGGAGAAGTGGAGCATCGTGAGGTTGTCTGTGGGCTTGCGGTAGAGTGAAGTGCTGAGGTGTCCGTCTTTGATGGAGATTCGTGTGTCCAAGAATGAAACCGATTCTGAGGAGGAGTCCATGGTGAATTTGATGGTGGGATGGAACCTGTTGATATTATTGTGTACTCACGATGCTCCACTTCTCCAGCTTCCACCCTAACCACGTTAAAGAAGCCATCCCCTATGGACAAGCCCTGCGAATACACAGGATCTGCTCAGACGAGGAGGAACGTGATGGACACCTACGGACGCTGAAAGACGCCCTCGTAAGAACGGGATATGACGCTCGACTCGTCGATCGACAGTTCCGACGGGCCACTGCGAAAAATCGCATCGACCTCCTCAGAAGGCGAACACGGGACACAACCAACAGAGTACCCTACGTCGTCCAGTACTTGCCCGGAGCGGAGAAACTACGCCATGTCCTTCGCAGCCTTCAACATGTCATCGATGACGACGAACACCTTGCTAAGGCCATCCCCATGCCTCCACTACTTGCCTTCAAGCAGCCGCCTAACCTCAAAAGTACCATCGTTCGCAGCAAATTACCCAGCTGTCAGGAGAACAGCGACCACGACACCACACAACTCTGCCACGGCAACCTCTGCAAGACATGCCAGATCATCAACACAGATACCATCATCACACGTGAGGACACTACCCACCAGGTACATGGTACATACTCATGTGACTCGGCCAACGTTGTCTACCTCATACGTTGCAGGAAAGAATGCACCGCAGCATGGTGCATCGGCGAGACCATGCAGACACTGAGACAATGTATGAACGGACACCGCGCAACAATCGCCAGGCAGGATTGTTACCTCCCAGTCGGGGAACACTTCAGCAGTCAAGGACATTCAGCCTCGGATCTGCGGGTTAGCGTTCTCCAAGGTGGCCTTCGAGACACACGACAACGCAAAATCATCGAGCAGAAACTGATAGCCAAGTTCCGCACCCATGAGGACGGCCTCAACCGGGATCTCGGTTTCATGTCACGACCAGGACGTGACTAGAGTCCAGACTAGAGTCGTCGTTGTCTTGTTCACAGATGTGATTTCCAGTTTAAAAAAAAGTTAAAAGCTTAACTGCAGACTGCAGCATTTGACACGTTGGACCCCCTGTGACCCCACCTCATTGTCTTAGCTGTATTCTGCTGTGTCTTTGATGTAATGCCTCCCTGACGGATTGTATCTCTGCAGACACATTGTTCTCTGTCTATATATGCTTTGTAACTGATTCGTATTCCCTCACTTTACCTGACGAAGGAGCAGCGCTCCGAAAGCTCGTAATTTCAAATAAAACTGTTGGACTATAACCTGGTGTTGTGCGACTTCTCATTTTTGTCCACCCCAGTCCAACACCGGCATCTCCGCATCACAGCATATATAGTCAGAGAACACTGCCAGATGATTACAGTTAATCTTTCTAACTGCCCTTTATCACACCTCGGCAGAGAGATAATCACGGCAATCAATGAATTTAATTGCCGTGATTATCTCTCTGCCGAGGTGTGATAAAGGGCAGTTAGAAAGATTAACTGTAATCATCTGGCAGTGTTCTCTGACTATATATGCTGTGCCTATATGCATCCCTTCACTTCACCTGACGAAGGAGCAGCGCTCCGAAAGCTTGTGATTTCAAATAAAGCTGTTGGACTATAACCTGGTGTTGTGCGACTTCTCACATTTGTCCACCCCAGTCCAACACTGGCATCTCCACATCATTGTAATACTTTATAATGCTGCTGGTCAATAGATATTAAAAATTATTTTCTTGACTAAAAATAGAAAGGCGCAGTAAGTTTGGTGGGATTTGAAAAGAGGAGATAGACAGTGGTGTAATGGTAATTTCAGGTTTCATTTAGGCTCCCAATTGTAGCATCATTGAAAATAAGTTGTGGTGTAAATCCCAAGGGCCCACCTGACCGCACCAAAGTGGAGTGCTTCTGGGAGCTATGTATAAATGCATCCTTGGAATTGGGTATATTTGTACATCATGCATGTTGCTCATTTTCTAGAGGGATCTAATAACCTTACCCCACCTGGAAATCTAGACTTTTGGTATTCAATTTAGTGCACTTTCCAGCATTTTCAAGTAAGCTATATATTGTAATTTGGGTGAGACACAATTTCTTCTTGTTAAATATTGGAAAGACTGAAGCCATTGTGTTTGGACCACCACAAACTCCATATCCTTAATACCGATTCCACTCCCCTTCCTGGCCATTGCCTCTTTTAATCTACCCGTAAGGAGACACTGGGTTGACACTGCCATCAATACAAAAAAATCGAACACAACAAATAAACACTCAAATCATACAAAAGAAAAAGGAAATTTATCAAATTAAATAATATTGTTTACTCTGTCGACTGTGCACTTTCCCTGTCGACTGTCCCTGCAGTGGTCACCAGTCAACGGAAGGCCTCGGCAGACACTGCGCAATCTTTCTCCAAGGCCATCCAGGCATTCCTGGCCATTGCCTCAAGCTGAACCAGATGGTTTGCAACCTCGGCGACCCGAGCTGAGCTTCTGACCCATATCCTTTCCCATCACAAAAGCCACCTACTTCCACTTCCATAACATTGCCTGCCTCTGCTCCTACCTCACCCCTTTTGCTGCTGAAACCCTCATCACTGTCTATGCTAGCTCCAGGCTCAGTTATTCCAATGCTCTCTTGGCCAGTCTATCCTCTACCTCTGACTTGATCCCAGGCCAGCCTTGCTGAATGATTACACACAGTTGCTTCTGAACCGGGTCATCCGCTGCCGCAGAGTTGTTGCTAGCGTGAGTCTCCAACTGGAAGTGATTTGCGATGATCACTTTCTTCCAGCTCACGAGACGTTAACTTCTGGCAGGTATGCTCTGCTAAGTATATCAGCGAGGACCATCTTCTCCCCTTCTTAGGTACGGCTACCATCAAACTGATCCATGAGGTCGGCGTTGTTACAGGAGTGATGATGTCCTGACCAAACCATCCAGGGTTTCCTTCTGCTTATCTCTTAAAGCCACTGGTACGCGACTGGGACATGTTGGACCGGACCTACTACAGGAAACTCTTTATTAACCGGCACCGACGGGACCGGCGTGGTGCCGGTTAATCAAGTAACGGAGAGTTATATCTCCCAACGTATGAGAGCCCCGTACACATTGACATGCGCCTGCATTCGGAGCTCCGTCTCCCCAGGGACCACCAGCTGACCATCTGTCGTGTCCGCTGCCTACCCGGGCTGCACATTCCCCACCCAATCTACATGCTCCGATACAAGGCAAACGCCTCGGGGTTTTTTTTAAAGTTATTTTTAAAGGAGAGATGAAGGAAAACCCCGGTTACCTACTCAAGAATTTTGCCGGTTAAGAGAGATTTCCGGTTATTTGGGTGCCGGTTAAAAGAGAGTTTCCTGTACCTTGTTGAGCCTGATTCGGCTTCTCCATCAACTTGTAGAATACCATCACTGAACACTCAAGGATGTTTCTGTATTAAACACTCCTTAGTCAGTGATTTGTAGTTATCAAGCATGAGTTCTGGTTCACCAGTAGAGGGTGTTCTATTGGCCTGGATTTTGCAGTCAGCGGCGAAGGGATGGCGCGCGCCATTGATGTCGAAGAAAGCTGCCCACAAAGATTTAGGGGACTCTGCGGTGTTGATTTCCCCTATTACGATGTCAATTTCATTCTAGCGCCATCAATAGGGGATCTGTGGCATCCAGGAAGACGTGAAGTCATCAAGCAGGCTGAGCAGCCAATCAGATTGAAGAGTTCTCATAGACAGCAAACCAGGAAGTAAAAAGCACTGATTATCATTCACTTTTTAATCTTTACAGAAAGTAAAAAAAAGATTGGGATGTACATAGGAGATTAAGGTAGAAGCTGAAATATCATAAACAAACTTTAATTTTTTTTTATCATTTTAAAAATCTATGGAATTTTATGGAATGGAGGGAATGACACTCCACACTTCTAAAATTAGTTTTTCAGGGCCAGAGAAGTTGTTCAGCAGTAATTATGACATAGTACGCCGTTAAAAATTCAGTTACACCTCATTCAACAAGGCTGAACTTTTTCAATGTTTTTTACAGAGAGAATACTGCATAAAATGTTGAAGTTCACATCAAATCACTGATTCTGTGTTGATTGCATCTGCGAAGACTGCAACAGTGCACCCTGTGGAGGAGCAGGGTATCACTGACAGCAACTTCCGGATTTCCGCATTTAACTGCGCATGTGCGGACGCCAGACGTTGCTGTCAGTTTTACACTGAAATGATGGCGAATGCTGACAGTTTTGCCATCATTACAACGGCAAATTCCGGGCCATTAATTTCATCATTATCTGTATACTTAATGATGTTCATGCCCTTTCTACTCAGCAGAGGGCAAATTGTTGTGCTATCGATGAGCTTACAGTCCAGCTTACACCAAAAACCACCATGTTGGACCTGGATTCGTACTTGTCCTTTAACGGGGAGCCTTGAACTGCCATAAGCTATAATCTCCATCTTAAGTTCAAAGGTTCAATCTTTGATACCTTAAAATCTCGAGTAGCCTTTTGATGTGGGTGAAGTGGAATCACATTACAATGTGCACCAGTGTCTATTTGAAATTTGAGGTCGTTGCCTGAGCTCATGGTCTACAGAGCAGCAGTGATTCCCGCCTTCCTGTATGCTTCAGAGACACGGACCATGTACAGCAGGCACCTCAAAGCACTGGAGAGGTACCACCAACGCTGCCCCCGCAAGATCCTGCAGGATATCTGGCAGGATAGGCGCACCAATGTTAGTGTTCTTGCTCAGGCCAACATCCCCAGCATCGAAGCTTTGACCACGCTCGATCAGTTCCGATGGACGGGTCACATTGACCGCATGCCCGATACGAGACTCCCAAAACAAGCGCTCTACTCGGAGCTCCAGCATGGCAAGAGAGCCCCAGGTGGGCAGAGGAAACGCTTCAAGGACACCCTGAAAGCCTCCTTGAAAAAGTGTAACATCCCCACCGACACCTGGGAATCCCTGGCCCAAGACCGCACAAAGTGGAGGAGAAGCATCTGGGAAGGTGCCGAACACCTCGAGTCTCTTCGCCGGGAGCAAGCGGAAGCCAAGCGCAAGGAGCGCACGTCAACCCAAGCACCCCACCCACCTGCCCCTTCAACCACCGTCTGCTCCACCTGTGACAGAGACTGTAGGTCCCGCATTGGACTCATCAGTCACCTGACAACTCATTTTTAATGTGAAAGCAAGTCATCCTCGGTTCCGAGGGACTGCCTAAGAGAGAGAGAGAGAGTTGCCTGACTCCAGTTAAAGTGTAACACACTGCGAGTCATCCAAACCAATAGCACTGACCTCATTTATGGTTCACCATGTATTGCTCTAGCTGTTTGTCTATGTTCAAGCGATTCTTTTCCAGGGTATTTCACTGCGAAATAGTTGCAATTGCCGAACTTGCTGCACGTTTTCCCAAAGGAAGGGCACAGCTCTCTTTTGTGGAACTCGTGTCTCTTCCTGCAGTTCCAGCACTCAAGAATCTTTAGGGAGCCTCTGGTGTTGTCCCAAAGCTTGCCTCTGTCACGCCTTGGGAACTCCTTCTCTTTCTGAACTGCACTCACATTCTGTCCACTCGAATCCCCAATGACTTTGAGTTGCTTTCAGATGCATGATAAATCTCATCTGTCATCTGTCTTAAAAAGGGTTAGGTTAGCCTCTCGATGCAGTCTCTCTCACACCTTTGTATCAGCAATCTCAAACACGAATCAGCCTCGGAGTATCTCTTCTGGCATTAGAGAGTGGAAATCGCATCCTTCGGTGAGTTTTCGCAGTGCTGTACGATACCGGTCGTATATTTCACCAGTTTCTTGCATTCTCCTGTTGAACTTGTATCTCTCAAAGGGAATGTTCTTGCGCGGTTGGCAGTACTGAGAGAACTTCGTCAGCACCGGTGCCATCTTGTCTCTGTCTCCATCCTCAGCCCAGACCGACCACGTGGAGTAGACTTTGCGCGCTTCTTGCCCTACTGTTAGAAGTGTCGGTACCTGCACTAGTTCTGTCTCCTGGTCAAGTTTCGTTGCAAGAGTATAGTTTTTCCAGGCTCACTTGAATCTCTTCCACTTCTCTGCAGCATTCGCGTCATGGATGTCGAGAGCCGGAGGTGGTGGTAGAGCATACCCTGACGCCATCATGAACATGCTTTAGTTGTCAAATAGCTGTTTTTAAGTTGTGCAGGCCGTTGATATGTACACCAAAAGTGAAAGTTGTTTTGAACAAGCACTACCACTGCTGCGATCTTGTGTCGATACCTCTTTAGAGAGTAGTCAAAGAGAGTGTTTCAGAAAGAAGTATCAACATTTATTAATCAACAAAACACATTAACTTACAGCAGTTTCAGGAGCCAGGGCTGAAAGCTCCATGAGTCAGCAGCCCAACCTAGACATACCAGAGAGAGCCACATGTGAGACACGGGACCGCAATGCAGACATCACGCATGTACATCGAACGAGTGTCACAGCCACCTCAAGGTGAAATGGTCAGCATGGGTCTGGGTGGATCAAGCAGTTACCGAGACGACCGCCTGTTTTAACCGTTACACAGATTTGGTCCTCTTCATCTCAACTCCACTCAACCCCCTTTCTGAGGATCTGATACAGTGAGACGGTTGTTGCAGCAAAGTCCAGGAAGAAGTCCCAGTGATAATTTACCAAACCTAAAAAGGACCTAAGGGTATTTACAGAGGTTGGAAGTGGAATTCAACAAATTATTTCTACCAAAGCCGAGAGCGAGAGAAGCGGCACAAAGAGCGCCGAGAGCGGGAGCAGCGGCACAAAGAGCGCCGAGAGCGGGAGCAGCGGCACAAAGAGCGCCGAGAGCGGGAGCAGCGGCACAAAGAGCGCCGAGAGCGGGAGCAGCGGCACAAAGAGCGCCGAGAGCGGGACCAGTTGCACAAAGAGCGCCGAGAGCGGGACCAGTCGCACAAAGAGCGCCGAGAGCGGGACCAGTCGCACAAAGAGCGCCGAGAGCGAGAGAAGCGGCACAAAGAGCGCCGAGAGCGGGAGCAGCGGCACAAAGAGCGCCGAGAGCGGGAGCAGCGGCACAAAGAGCGCCGAGAGCGGGAGCAGCGGCACAAAGAGCGCCGAGAGCGGGAGCAGCGGCACAAAGAGCGGCGAGAGCGGGACCAGTCGCACAAAGAGTGCCGAGAGCGGGACCAGTCGCACAAAGAGCGCCGAGAGCGGGAGCAGCGGCACAAAGAGTGGCGAGAGTGGGAGCAGCGGCACAAAGAGCGGCGAGAGCGGGAGCAGCAGCACAAAGAGCGCCGAGAGCGGGAGCAGCGGCACAAAGAGCGCCGAGAGCGGGAGCAGCAGCACAAAGAGCGCCGAGAGCGGGAGCAGCGGCACAAAGAGCGCCGAGAGCGGGAGCAGCAGCACAAAGAGCGCCGAGAGCGGGAGCAGTGGCACAAAGAGCGCCGAGAGCGGGAGCAGCGGCACAAAGAGCGCCGAGAGTGGGAGCAGCGGCACAAAGAGCGCCGAGAGCGGGACCAGTTGCACAAAGAGCGCCGAGAGCGGGACCAGTCGCACAAAGAGCGCCGAGAGCGGGACCAGTCGCACAAAGAGCGCCGAGAGCGGGAGCAGCGGTATAAAGAGCGCCGAGAGCGGGAGCAGCGGTATAAAGAGCGCCGAGAGCGGGAGCAGCGGCACAAAGAGCGCCGAGAGCGGGAGCAGTGGCACAAAGAGCGCCGAGAGCGGTAGCAGCGGCACAAAGAGCGCCGAGAGCGGGAGCAGTGGCACAAAGAGCGCCGAGAGCGGGAGCAGCGGCACAAAGAGCGCCGAGAGTGGGAGCAGCGGCACAAAGAGCGCCGAGAGCGGGACCAGTTGCACAAAGAGCGCCGAGAGCGGGACCAGTCGCACAAAGAGCGCCGAGAGCGGGAGCAGCAGCACAAAGAGCGCCGAGAGCGGGAGCAGCGGTATAAAGAGCGCCGAGAGCGGGAGCAGCGGTATAAAGAGCGCCGAGAGCGGGAGCAGCGGCACAAAGAGCGCCGAGAGCGGGAGCAGCGGCACAAAGAGCGCCGAGAGCGGGAGCAGTGGCACAAAGAGCGCCGAGAGCGGTAGCAGCGGTATAAAGAGCGCCGAGAGTGGGAGCAGCGGCACAAAGAGCGCCGAGAGCGGGAGCAGCACCGGAAGGAACGGAGCTGGTGGGAGCACAGCAAGAGTGAGCAGTTAAAAGGAGCAGTCCCGAACGGCAGCAACTCAGCAAAGGCAGTTTTAAATAAAAAGTGACGTCAGTGTAAAAAAAGTGATGTCGGCACAAGGGAAGGAGCTGATTGGTGAGGAGTGGTGAGTGTATTTTTTTTAAAGTTTATAAGTTTATTTCTGCTAAGTTAGTTAATAGCCTATTAAATAGAGGGAAAGAGCTGATTGGTGAGTAGCTGGGGAGTGTTTTTTGTTAAGTTTTAAGTTTATTTCTGCTGGGTTAGTTCTTAGTCTATTAAATAGAGGCATGGCAGGGAAGCTCAGTCCTGTGCCATGTGGGAAGTCCTGGACGCTTCGCGTTGAAGGGATAATTCCAAGTCCTAGCCCTTTCGGACTACCCCAGATCAGACGTATCCCCAGACGTTTACCTTCAACTAAAGTTAGCGGTAGCCGGATCCCATAAGACGCTTAATTGGGTCTAAAGGTCAGACTACCTCTCCCTAAAGGAAAGAAATGGTCTAAAGATGTTACCGTCCTCCGGATAGTACTTTTAATAAGTTTAACTAGACTGTAACCTTCCGGATATTATGAGGGTCCGGAACACCCCCCAGAATTCTGCAACTCCTTTGAGTGTATAGAAATTGAGTTTGCAAGATGATACAGAAATACTCTTTGAGACAATTCTAAAAATATATAGCTTTATTAAAGATCCGACATTTAGATAACTTTTATTATGGCAATTGCAACTTTAACTGTTCAAAATACAAATAGCTTACATTTCTTATCAGAGATCCTTATTCTCAAATCTTAACTTCGTTACATTTCCAAACTTCTACTTATTTCTTAATCCAGAATATCCACCAAAATCAAATACCTTGATTTCCCGAGACTCAGAATTGAAAACTTACAGAGAATGTCTGTAAAGTTGAGAAACACTTGTCTTCCCAGCGACTTCTGCCTTTCTATCTGAAAAGCTCGTATTTTTATATCTTTTTTGGGTGGTTTATCCTTTGAAGTATTCTTGCTGTAAGCTAATTGTCTTTATTGATATCGCTGTTGAATGCTTTCTGTCTTTACTGTCAATTTAGCCATTGCATGCATAATTATGTCTCTACCTTAGATGTTTCAAAAACCATCATAAACACAATGACAGCAATGATTTCTGTTTGATGCAATTCTTATCGAAGTCTTTCTATTGAATTTCTAATACTACTTTAACTGGTTATTATCAGGCGTTGTGACTCCGTGGTATTCCAAGTTCAATACAAGAACAATGTAATTGCTTGGTGCATCCATTGAAGTAATATTTTCAAAGTCATCTTGTTTGTGTACCTTTTACAACTTGTAAATACTTTATCTAGGGTGTTCCATACATTTCTTATTTACTTCAATTGTTTTTTATCAGACCTCGGGACTCCATATTTCAAGCTTAACATTAAAACTATTTGTTCAGCAGGCGTTTCTTTTACTTGATGTCATTTCTTCAAAGCCTTCTGTAGGTATCATATTTACAATATGTAAATTGAAAACACTTTAACTTAGTGTTTACTTGTTTTCTAGCTATCTCAATTAGTTGCATATTTAATCGTGTTTCCAATCTTATTTGATGTTATATTATGAAGGCTTATGGTTGTTGAATATTCTAAGTTTCTGTTTGCATCAGTGTTAGCTTTTAACACTTTAAACTGGGTGATTCCATTGTTTTTCTCCCAAACTCTAGACATAGAGGAACCTCCCAATGGTTTGCTTCAATAGGGGCTTTGTCTTTGTCAATATCCCTTTCCCATATCAAAGCTTGTGTTCACAGCTTTCTGTTAACAAACCATCTTATTTCATAAGCCTGTACTGTGCCTGCAGCCTGTGTCTGCTAAGGCTTATGTCTTTTAAACCCAGTATGTCATTTATTAATAATTTCAGAAATCTGTTTTTAGTATCGTGTATTTTTCTGAATCCTGGCTATTCCTTCACAGCGTAGCCTGGATGACCACATGTGCGGGAAGTGTCGCCAGCTACAGCAACTCGAGCTCCGGGTTTCGGAGATTGAGCGGCGGCTGGAGTCACTGCGGTGCATCCGCGAGGCTGAGAGTTACGTTGATAGCACGTTTCTAGAGGTGGTCACTCCGCAGCTTAAGAGTATTCAGGCAGAGAGGGAATGGGTGACCGCCAGACAGAAGAGGAGGACCAGGCAAGTAGTGCAGGAGTCCCCGGAGTGCATCGCGCTCTCCAACCAGTATTCTGTTCTGAGTGCTGGTGAGGGCCATGGTTCCTCTGGGGAGTGCAGCCAGAGTCAAGTACACGGCACCACAGGTGGCTCAGCTGCACAGGGGGGGAGGAAAAAGAGTGGAAGAGCAATAGTGGTAGGGGATTCAATAGTTAGGGGAGCAGACAGGCGTTTCTGCGGTTGTAGACATGACTCCAGGATGGTATGTTGCCTCCCTGGTCAAGGATGTCACTGAGGGGGGAGGGTGAACAGCCAGAGGTCGTTGTCCATATCGGTACCAACAACATAGGCAGAAAGAGGGATGAGGTCCTGCAGGCAGAGTTTAGGGAGCTAGGAGAGAGATTAAAAAGCAGGACCTCAAAGGTAGTAATCTCCGGATTACTCCCGGTGCCACGTGCTAGTGAGTCCAGGAATAGGAGGATAGAACAGATGAATGCGTGGCTGGAGAGATGTTGCAGGAGGGAGGGCTTTAGATTCCTGAGGCATTGGGACCTACGATGGTATGAGGCGCGAATTGGGTAGGATTGATTGGGGAATGTCACTCAAGGGGTTGACGGTGGATAGGCAATGGCAAACATTCAAAGACTGCATGGATGAACTACAGAATTTGTACATCCCAGTGTGGAATAAGAATAAAACAAAAAGGGTGACTCAACCGTGGCTAACAAGGGAAATTAGGGATAGCATAAGATCCAAGGAGAGGGCATATAAATTGGCCAGAAAAAGGGGTAGCCCTGAGGATTGGGAGCAGTTTAGGATTCAACAAAGGAGGACAAAGGGATTAATTAAGAAGGGGAAAATAGAATATGAAAGTAAGCTTGCTGGGAACATAAAAACTGACTGTAAGAGCTTTTATAGATATGTGAAGAGAAAAAGATTAGTGAAATCAAGTGTAGGTCCCTTGCAGTCAGAAGCGGGGGAAGTTATAATGGGGAACAAAGAAATGGCAGACCAATTAAATGCATATTTTGGTTCTGTCTTCACAAAGGAGGACACAAATAACCTCCCAGAGATGTTGGAGAACATACAGTCTGATAAAAGGGAGGGACTGAAAGAAATCAGTATTTGCAGGGAAATGGTGTTAGGGAAATTGACGGTATTGAAGGCCGATAAATCCCCAGGGCCTGATAATCTACATCCTAGGGTACTTAAGGAAGTGGCCCTAGAAATAGTAGATGCATTGCTGATCATCTTCCAACATTCGATGGAATCTGGAACTGTACCCATGGATTGGAGGCTAGCTAATGTTACCCCACTATTCAAAAAGGGTGGTAGAGAGAAAGCGGGGAATTGTAGACCGGTAAGCCTGACATCGGTAGTGGGGAAAATGCTAGAGTCCATTATAAAGGATGTAATAGCTGAGCATTTGAAAAACAGTGACAGGATCGGACAAAGTCAACATGGTTTTACAAAAGGTAAATCGTGCTTGACTAATCTACTGGAATTTTTTGAGGATGTAACTGGGAAAATAGATAAGGGAGAACCAGTAGATGTGGTGTATTTGGACTTTCAAAAGGCTTTCGATAAGGTCCCGCATAAGAGATTAGCGGGTAAAGTTAAGGCACATTGGATTGGGGGCAAGGTATTGACTTGGATAGAGAACTGGTTGGCGGACAGAAAGCAGAGAGTAGGAATTAATGGGTCTTTTTCCGAGTGGCAAGCAGTGACTAGTGGGGTACCGCAGGGATCGGTCCTTGGGCCCCAGCTATTCACAATATACATTAATGATCTAGATAAGGGAATTAAATGTAATATCTCCAAGTTTGCAGATGACACAAAGCTGGGTGGGAGTGTGTGCAGCGAGGAGGATAGCGAGAAACTCCAGGATGATCTGGACAGGTTGGGTGAGTGGGCAGAAGCGTGGCAGATGCAATATAACGTGGATAAGTGCGAGGTTATCCACTTTGGTGTCAAAAACAGAAAGGCAGACTATTATCTGAATGGCAATAGATTGGGAGAAGGGGAAGTGCAACGAGACCTGGGTGTCCTTGTGCACCAGTCGCTGAAAGTAAGCATGCAGGTGCAGCAGGCGGTGAAGAAGGCAAATGGTATGTTGGCCTTCATAGCGAAAGGGTTTGAGTATAGGAACAGGGATGTCCTGCTGCAGTTGTACAGGGCCTTGGTGAGACCACACCTTGAGTACTGTGTGCAGTTTTGGTCGCCTTATCTGAGGAAGGATGTTCTTGCCATGGAAGGAGTTCAGCGAAGATTCACAAGGCTGATACCTGGGATGGCAGGAATGACATATGAGGAGAGATTGGGTCGATTGGGCTTACACTCACTGGAGTATAGAAGAATGAGAGGGGATCTCATCGAAACATATAAAATTCTGACAGGTCTGGACAAACTAGATGCAGGAAGAATGTTCCCGATGGTCGGAGAGTCCAGAACCAGCGGTCATAATCTACGGATAACGGGTAAACCATTTAGGACAGAAATGAGGAAGAATTTCTTCACCCAGAGAGTGGTGAACCTGTGGAATTCTCTACCACAGAAGGTAGTTGAGGCGAAGTCATTAAATATATTCAAGGATGAGTTAGATATATTTCTTAAAGCTAAAGGTATCAAGGGATATGGGGAGAAGGCAGGTACAGGGTACTGAGTTTAGATGATCAGCCATGATCTCATCGAATGGCGGAGCAGGCTCGAGGGGCCGAATGGCCTACTCCTGCTCCTATCTTCTATGTTTCTATGTTTCTATGACCGTTTCTGGGGAGGGTGGGACCTGTACAAGCCAGACGGGTTACACCTCAACAGAGCTGGGACCAATATTCTCGCGGGGAGGTTTGTTAGTGCTGTTGGGGAGGGTTTAAACTAGCTTGGCAGGGGGTTGAGCACCAGCATATAGGAGTAGAAAAGAGGAATAAGGTGCATAAAAGAGTGATTGTGTTGGATACTACGAGTGAAGATAGTACTAGAAATGGTAGTAGTACCATATTAGATAGGAGCAGACTAAGAAAGACTACGAAAAATTAAAAAATGGGTTTAGAATGCATGTACGTAAACGCACAAAGTGTGATGAATAAAGTTGGTGAGCTACAAGCACAATTAGCAGTGTGGCAATATGATGTGGCAATAACGGAAACGTGGCTTAAAAACGGTGAAGACTGATCACTTAATATTCAAGGGTACAAAGTGTTCAGAAAAGATAGGGAAGGAAAAAAGGGAGGTGGGGTGGCAGTGCTGATTAAGGAAGACATTGTAGTGTTGGAAAGTGAGGATGTTCTTGAGGGGACAAGGACAGAATCCATTTGGTTAGAGTTGAGGAGCAAAAAGGGTATGATCACGCTATTGGGGGTATTCTACAGGCCTCCAAATAGTGAGAGGGAGGTAGAGGAGCAAATCTGCAGGGAAATTGCAGAGATATGCTAGAGCTATAGAGTGGTGATATTGGGTGGCTTTAATTACCCAAATATCGATTGGGATAATGCTAGGGTAAAGGGAAAGGAGGGGGAGGAATTTCTGAAATGTGTTCAGGAGAATTTCCTTGACCAATATGTTCTTGGCCCAAGTAGGAAGGAGGCATTGCTGGATCTGGTGCTGGGGAATGAGGTGGGCCAGGTCGACCAAGTGTCTGTGGGAGAACACTTGGGTATGAGTGATCATCGTATCATAAGTTTTAGATTAGCAATGGAGAGGAGCGAGCAACAATCTAGAGTGGAACTTCTAAACTGGAATAGGGCTAACTTCAATGGATGCAAAAGGATCTAGCCAGGGTAAAATGGAACCAAAGACTGACAGGAAAAACTGTAATGGAACAATGGGTGATCTTTAAGGAGGAGATGTTCCAAGTACAAGCTAGGTACATTCCAACAAGAGGGAAGGGTAAGGGAACCAAAGCAAGGGCTCCTTGGATGACGAGGTAGTTAGAGAAGATGATGAAACAAAAAAAGAGTGTGTGATGCATGTCAGGTGAATTCTTCAAGGGAGAACCAGACCAAATACAGTAAGTTGAGAGGGGAAGTGAAGATGAAAATAAGATTGGCAAAGAGAGAATATGAGAGTAGAATGGCGGTTAACATAAAAGGGAACCCAAAAATCTCCCACCAGCATGTAAACAGTAAGCGGGTAGTAAGAGGCGGGGTGGGGCCTATTAGAGACAAAGAAGGTGATATATGCTTAGAGGCGCAGAGCAAGGCTAGAATACTCAATGAGTACTTTGTATCGGTGTTTACTAAGGAGGTGGATGCTGACAAAATATCGGTAGAAGTGGAAAAGGTAGAAGCAATGGAAGGAGTGAAAATTGATAGACAGGATGTACTAGAAAGGCTGGGTATGCTTAGAGTGGATAAGTCGCCTGATTCAGATGGCTTGCATCCCAGGTTGCTAAGGGAATTGGGGGCGGAGATAGCGGAAGGGCTTGCCATAATTTTCCAATCTTCCCTAGATGCGGGGGAGGTGCCTGAGGATTGGAAAGTGGCAAATGTGATACCATTGTTCAAGAAAGGGTGTAAGGACAATCTTAGTAACTACAGGCCAGTCAGTTTAACATCAGTGGTGGGTAAAGTTTTAGAAACAATGGCCCAGAAATTAAACATCGATGGTTCCCGCGGGGGTAAGGATTCCCCGCGATATCGCACTCCGCGCCTACCTTTTTGTTTCGGGCCCACACGAACTTCAGTTTCAGGGCCTCTCCCTGTTGCCAGCGTGCAGTGCTTGCATGTCCCAGAGGCGCAATTAGTTCGTGCGAGCTCTGGGATCACGTGATTCAGTTAGAGCCAATGGCAGCACACCATCTTTCATTCATAGTTTTGACAGCAAGGGCTGTCAAAGCTATGAATACTACAAGCCCCCAAAAGAACAGCTAAACCTCAATTAAAATTTTTTAAAAAGCCATCACATTAATAAAATAACTATAGTTAAATAAATTAACCACTTTAAACAAAAAATTAAATTTTTGAAAAAATTTAAAATCTTTTTAAAAGTTATAAAAATAAACTTACCTTTCTTTAAAGTCTCTAAAAAAGATAAACCTGTTGAAAAAATTTTAAAATAACACTTAATTAACTACTTACCTTGTTAAAAGGGGGTCCTACGCTTGCTTTCTTTATGTGTAAAATCTTCACCACTTACCTGCGCGTTCAAACCTGAAAAAAAAACTAAGTGCACTGCGTGCGCGCAGCCTGTAGCGCGCACGCGGTTCACTTAGGAACTGCCCCCTTTGCAATACACGAAGTGCCGGTTTCCCGCGCATGCGCAGTGCATGCAGGAAACCGGCAATTCTGGAACTAATACGCGAGAGTACACAGTGCGTACTCTCGCGTATTAGGTCTAATTTTCAGGCCAATAATCAAGGAAAAAATTAACAGGCACTTGGAGAGGTTTAAGCTAATTAAGGAGAGCCTACACGGATTTGTAAAAGGCAGATCGTGTTTGACTAATCTAACTGAATTTTTTGATGAAGTAACAGAGAGGATTGATGAAGGGAATGCAATGGATGTTGTCTACATGGATTTTTGGAAGGCATTTGACAAAGTACCACATAGAAGGCTGGTTAACAAAATTGAGGCTCATGGAATAGGTGGGCCAGTGGCAGCTTGGATAAGGAATTGGCTTAAGGACAGAAAACAGCGAGTTGTGGTAAATGGCTGTTTTTCAGACTGGAGGATGTTAGACAGTGGTGTTCCCCAAGGGTCAGTGCTGGGGCCACTGCATTTTTGATATATATAAATGACCTGGATATTGGAATACAGAGTAGAATTGCTAAATTTGCCGATGACACCAAACTTGGAAGTGTGGCAAACAGTGATGATGATACCAATCGACTGCAACAGGATATAGAAAGGCTAGCAGAATGGGCAGACAAGTGACAGATGGAATTTAATACAGAGAAGTGTGAGGTGATGCATTTTGGCGGAAGGAACAGGGAGAGGCAATATACACTTAATGGCGCAGTTTTAACGAGTGTGCAGGGACAGAGGGACCTGGCAGTTATTGTGCATAGGTCCCTGAAGGTGGCGGGACATATTGAGAGAGTGTGGTTAACAAAGCATATGGGATCTAGGGCTTCATAAATAGAGGTCATGATGCTAACTTACCTGACGAAGGAGCGAACTGCTTCGAAAGCTTGTAAAATTAAATAAATCTGTTGGACTATAACCTGGTGTTGTGCGACTTCTCATTTTCATAAATAGAGGTATTGAATACAAAAGTAGAGAAGTTATGCTGAACCTTTATAAAGCGCTGGTTAGGCCACAACTGGAGTATTGCGTCCAGTTCTGGTCACCACACTTTAGGAAGAATGTGAAGGCCCTTGAGAGGGTGCAGAGGAGATTTACCGGAATGGTTCCGGGTATGGGGGATCTTAGGACAGGTTGGAGAAGCTGGATTTGTTTTCATTAGAGCAAAGGAGGTTGAGGGGTGATTTGATAGAAGTGTACAAGATTAGGACGGGTTTGGATAGGCTAGATGGGGAAAGATTGTTCCCACTAGTTGATGGTACAAGGACTAGGGGATACAGATTTAAGGTTTTGGGCAAGAGATACAGGGGGGCGTGAGGAAAAACTTTTTTACGCAGCGAGTGGTGGTGACCTGGATTTTGCTGCCGACGGAAGTGGTGGAAGCGGAGACACTCAATGTTTTCAAGGGGACACTGGATAGGTACTTTTGGGAAATAAACTTGCAGGACTACGGGGATAGAGCGCGGGAATGGGACTGATTGGATTGCTCTACAGAGAGCAGGCACGGACTCGATGGGCCGAATGGCCTCCTTCTGTGCCGTTATGACTCAATGGGGTAGAAATTAGGTCGCGCCCCATTTGGGGCGCAAATATCGTCTGGACGCAAATATTAGCGCCTGGCGCTAATTATCGGCACTGACTGGAAACTTCACTTTTACCGCCCCGGGAGGTGAGTGGAGCGCTAAAGCAGGCGCTGCACACCTGTCTTAAGGCGCAAAGGCCAAGGAGTGAGGCGCTACCTCAGAGCGCTGGCGAAGCTCATGTAATGTCAGTCAGCAATGGAACACACACACAATGGCACGGGCCAGTTCTTAAAGGGGATGGTTAATCTTGCTTTCCATCCACATCCTGTTCATTGCAGCCTTGAATCTCGGCCTGGAGAGACTTGCACATCAAATGTGCTGGAAAGAACAATGGAGAGTACCAGGCAAAGAGCTCAGAGTGCAGCTCCCACAGTCTCTGCTAAATCGATACAAGGAATGGCAAATCAAAATGAACCTGCAAAGTGCTGCTCAGTACCCAAAACTCCTTCACACAACGTTGAATCTCTCCAGAAGTCTCTCCCTCTCTCTCTCAGAATGCGTAGTTCAAAAATGCCACCAACAATAAAAGACAGGAAGAGGCCCCCTTTAAATAGCGCCCCCCCCAGCCCCACAGCGATTGATAGCGTTCCAGTCTTCTGGTCGTTGGAAGCGCCAGGCGGTAAGGCAGGGGGCGCCACTCAATTTCCGCTCCGGGGCGCCACAAGGGCGTTGCACCATGGAATGACGTCACAATCTGCGCGCGCAGGTGGTCGCAGCGGTAAGTTTTAGCGCCGCCGCACAATCTCAAGTTAAGTTCTCGAGCGGCGCAAACATCGCTGCGCCCGGGCGTTAGCGGCTTTGTGCCCCATTAGTGCCCTCTTAAGGCGCTAACGGGAGGCGCAACCAAGTGAATTTTTACCCCAATGACTTTTGCTGATCAGGAGACTTCCCTTCTTTAGAAAGGATTACTCCTAAAAAGGAGACTTGAGGTTCCATTAGCTGGTCTTTGGAAGGGTTACATTTTAAACGGACATTTAGTAAAAGGGACAGCAGTTCTGTTTAGTTTGTGTTGCTAAACAAATATCATCTACATACTGGAACAATTACTGGGAAATGAAAACTGCAATACCTGTCACATGTGGAGGTGAAATATAGCCGGAGAGTTAGGAAACTCTTGTGGTAGACATGTCCAAGTATACTGTTGCCCTTCAAACTTAACGGCAAACTTATACTGGCTCTCCTCAGTGAGGGGAATTGACCAAAAGCTGTTAGATATGTTTGAGGTGTAGAAAACTTAAAACTCTGGTCTTAATTCTTTTTTGTATACTCCATTTCGTATGATTCTATATTCGTAAATAAGTCAGGGGCTGATGACACTACTGGGGCACAGGTTGGACTCACCGCGATCAATCTACAGTAATCATTTCTTAAACGCCTCGTGCCATCGGATTTCCAGATGGGTGCACTATTGTGTGGCGCACAGGTCTGAACCACACCGTGGTCTGTGAGGGACTCAGATGCAGTACTGCCTCTCTTGGGTAGGGGTACTGTCTCTGGACTGGTGGGTCGGGACCAATCATAAGCAATCATGATGTGGAGATGCCGGTGTTGGACTGGGGTGGACAAAAGTGAGAAGTCGCACAACACCAGGTTATAGTCCAACAGGTTTATTTGAAATCACAAGCTTTCAGAGCGGCTGCTCCTTCGTCAGGTGAAGTGAAGAAATACATATGGGCACAGCATATATAGACAGAGAACAATGCCTGTGCAGAGAACAATTCCAGACGACTACAGTTAATCTTTCTGACTGCCTTTTATCACACCTCGACAGAGAGACAATCACGGCAATTGCTGTGATTGTCTCTCTGCCGAGGTGTAATAAAAGGCAGTTAGAAAGATTAACTGTAGTCGTCTGGAATTGTTCTCTGCACAGGCATTGTTCTCTGTATATATATGCTGTGCCCATTTGTATTTCTTCACTTCACCTGACGAAGGAGCAGCCGCTCCGAAAGCTTGTGATTTCAAATAAACCTGTTGGACTATAACCTGGTGTTGTGCGACTTCTCATAAACAATCATGTTTATGAGTGGCGAAGGTAGTATGAAACTCTGCCACTAGGAGTGCCTTAGCGAGTATGCAGAAAAGATTTACGAGAATGGTTCCAGGGATGAGGGACTTCAGTTACGTGGATAGACTGGAGAAGCTGGGGTTGTTCTCCTTAGAGCAAAGAAGGTTCAGAGGAGATTTGATAGCGGTATTCAAAATCATGATGGATCTAGACAGAGTAGAGAGAAACTGTTCCCATTGGCGGAAGGGCAGAGAACCAGAGGATACAGATTTAAGGTGATTGGCAAAAGAACCAAAGGCGACATGAGGAAAAACTTTTTTACGCAGTGAGTGGTTAGGATCTGGAATGCATTGCCTGAAAGGGTGGTAGAGGCAGACTCAATTGTGGCTTTCAAAAGGGAATTGGTTAAGTATATGAAGGAAAAAAATTTGCAGGGCTATGGGGAAAGGGCAGGGGAGTGGAACTAGCTGAAGTGCTCTTGCAGAGAGCCGGCATGGGCCGAATGGCCTCCTTCTGTGCTGTAACCATTCTATGATTCTATAATTCTGCCTGGTCCGGATGTCCCATATTTTTAATCACAGTCACCGCATAGTCTGGTATCATCGTAGCCTCCTCTCTCATCTTTCCTGTGAATATCAACAGTCGGTTTGTAAGGTTGATCAAGGTCATAAAATCGATCCCTAGATGGACTCTTCATTATTTGGTAACCGCGTGAGTGTGAATTTGCGTACACCTGCCCACCCCCCAACTTGAATCTCTTGAATCTTTAGAGAGGAAAGCCTCCACTCTGTTTCCCACAATTCAGGAGAAATGGCTTGCCTGAACTGAGCAAGCTGTATTTTGGAATTTCCTGGTTTAAAGCTGACACAGCAGCACCAGTATCTAAAAGCATTTCATATTGGTAACCCCCCACCAACGCCCTGATACATGGCTTGCTGTGGTTGTCAACTTGGAGTGGTGCCAAGACCACCTCTGAGGCCTCATCCTTGATGTGGGTGGGGACTCAGACCTCCCCCCAGCGCGTCACACAGTGACAGATTTAAGCGATCAACGTGGTACTTTTCCCGGTCAGGCCACCACGTTTTCTCCCACAGGCTTTATTCCACCAGGGATTATGAGGCGGTGGGTTGTAGCTCCGTCTCCCCGACTTATTGTTCTTATAGGGCCCCTCTATTTTGTGGTGTATTCTGCTAGTGGGGCGCCCCAAAGGCAGCCATTTTAGGTTTGTTCAATCCCTGTGCCACCATAGCCTGAGAGCATGTAAACTTCATCTGTAAATTAATTTCTTTTAAAATCCTTGCAAGAAAATAGGCAGTGCACTTGGGCTAAAGCAGC
The DNA here is from genome assembly GCA_030390025.1 of Squalus acanthias. Lineage (NCBI taxonomy): Eukaryota > Metazoa > Chordata > Chondrichthyes > Squaliformes > Squalidae > Squalus > Squalus acanthias. The sequence goes on along the minus strand of CM059441.1, from coordinate 49,969,924 downwards.
AGACGAGGTAGATGGTCTGTAGATCATGCATAATCCTGAGGAAGCTGAATTTAAAAATTGAAATCAAAATGCACTACAGCCTGCTTTTTTTTTTAAACAGATATGGGGGAGTCCTTACATTTCTGCATGACAACAGCAAAGGAAGAACGAGGAAAAGGCAAAAAAGTGTTGTAGTGTAGTCAACTAAGAGAACCCCAGCAAGTGTGGGGAGGCAGCTGAGCCACCCACCACCCCAGTAAGGAGCAAAGAGAACAAAAGGGACGAAATCGACAAAGAAAAGGTAAGGTAGAGAGGTGAATAACGTGTTGTGGCCACATTGCTACCATATTGGAAGGTATATTATCAGACCTGTTGTTGATAAAGATTTATTATTTGTTAAAGGTAGTGAATATCTGAGCCGTGATATATCTATGATGTGGAGATGCCGGTGTTGGACTGGGGTGGACAAATGTGAGAAGTCGCACAACACCAGGTTATAGTCCAACAGCTTTATTTGAAATCACAAGCTTTCGGAGCGCTGCTTCTTCTTCAGGTGAAGTGAAGAGATGCATATAGGCACAGCATATATAGTCAGAGAACACTGCCAGATGATTAGAGTTAATGGCCCAGAAATTTGACTCGGAGGCTTGCCGCGGGGGTAAGGATCCCCCGCGATATCACACTCCGCGCCGGCCGTTGTGTTTTGGGCCCACACGAACTTCAGCTCCTGGGCCTCTCCCTGGTGCCGGCGCGCAGTGTGTGCGTGTCCCAGAGGCGCAGTTAGTTCGATGCGACCTCTGGGATCAGGTGGGGCATGGAGAGCCAATGGCAGCACACCATCTTTCATTCATAGATTTGACAGGAGAACTGTCAAAACTATGAATACAAATTGCCCCCAAAAGAACAGCTAAAGCTCAAATAAATTTTTTTAAAAACCATCACATTAATAAAATAACTATAGTTAAATAAATTAACCACTTTAAACAAAAATTAAAATTTTTGAAAAAATTTAAATTCTTTTTAAAAGTTGTAAAAATAAACTTACCTTTCTTTAAAGTCTCTAAAAAAGATAAACCTGTTGAAAAAAATTTAAAATAATACTTAATTAACTACTTACCTTGTTAAAAGGGGGTCTTACGCCTCCTTTCTTCATGTGTAAAATCTTCCATACTTACCTTCGCGTTGAAACCTGAAAAAAAACCTAAGTGTGCTGCGTGCGCACAGCCTGTAGTGCGCATGCGGTTCACTTAGGAACCGCCCCCTTCGCCATACCTGAAGTGCCGGTTTCCCGCGCATGCGCAGTGCATGCAGGAAACCGGCACTTCGGGACTGAATACGCGAGAGTGCACAGTTCGTACTCTCCTGCATTCAGCCGAATTTTTGGGCCAATCTTTCTAACTGCCCTTTATCACACCTCGGCAGAGAGATAATCACGGCAATCAAAGGGCAGTTAGAAAGATTAACTCTAATCATCTGGCAGTGTTCTCTGACTATATATGCTGTGACTATATGCATCTCTTCACTTCACCTGACAAAGGAGCAGCGCTCCGAAAGCTTGTGATTTCAAATAAAGCTGTTGGACTATAACCTGGTGTTGTGTGATATATCTAGTCCTTGATCTGTGATGAATTAGTTGATATGACTATATTTGAGGTAGGGGAACTACAGTTGGCCCCAGCACCCCTGGGGTCAGGATGGGGGAAAGATCTGCCAATAACCCCTGCTGGAATGTGTGTGGACATCAGGTGAGGGCAGGTTCAGGCTTGGCTGTGACTTGCCCCCACTGCTGACACTAAAGCCCACATTTTCTGATTGGCCTTTCTTTTCAAACCCATTTGTTGACTTATCACTGACATTAAAATTATATCAATTGGAAAATATGGGCTTTTTTATCTCGGATCACACCTGAACAATGATCATTTGGATGTGATCCTGTGGAACCGGAACCCAATCAGGAGTTGACTTGCCTTCGGGAGAAGAAACAAAGGGAGAAAATTTGTGCTTCACTGGTACCATTCACGATCAGGAAACCTGTAGCCAGACAGCCTCAGTCTGAAGGCAAAACACATCAAACAGCTTTAGTTACAAATAACAAGACAACTGTGAATGAGGGATTTTTTAAAGTTGATACAAAAGTGTTTTCATTTCTGTCAGCAGTTTTAATGAAGGTGAGAAAATAGATGCAATGCTATGTGAATGCACATTTATTAGATAAATATGTAATATCACCTAGCTACATACAATTCCTCTGGACTTAAAAAAAAAACAGACAATGAGTTTCCTTCTGCATTGAGTATAGAAGTAAGAAATAATTTTGATACATACAATGTACGGACAAGTACAACATTCAGCAGTTGCATGCAGGATACAAGATTTTTTACTGTTTCATTTACTGTACAGAAATTTTTTATGCTAAGAGAAACAAGATTTTTTACAAAGTATGAAATTACTTTACACTCTCTTTTCTTTCCATCCTAATTTACATGACATATTGTAGCACCTCAGAAACACATATCGTTGGTGAGTCAGGAATTCATTTACTGAATGGACTTGCTACATCTTTCATTGCTGAACAGCAATTGCTGGTTCACCGCGCTAATAACTTGGTTGAACTAAAGTTTAGACAGCTGCTTGTTATTCTACCAGAGTACAGACACCTTGTGCCAAATTGCATGAACTAAACTGTGGTACATATTTATATACAGATATATATATATATATAAAGGCAAAAACAACATAAACTCGGTGAAATCAATCCTGAAAAGAAATAAGGAAATGTCAAATACAATTAGATAGAAAACTGTAATATTCATTAAAATATTTCAGTTTTATACAATTGTCTGTAGAGTACTTAATATTGCCTCCACCAGCAAAATTTAGCAGGAATTTAATTTAATGGTGCCTTTTTGATGATGCTGCTCATCAGACACATACACATGTATATGTGCATTCTAAGGATTTTTTTAACCATGGATTCTCAGGTGGATTTTATTAGAAGCACTATGCCATAGCATACAGTGGGTTTCTGAGTGGTCACATACTCAAAGCCACTGCTTTTGACTAAAGCTGACTAGGTTTGTAGTATCTTCTCTGAGAAAAACCCACACCTTTACTGACTCATCCTGACCTTGCCTCGCCAATAAATAATGAGGATTCTAAGAAGCAGTGAAGCTCAAAACACCTACCTAACAGTTTGCTTTTAAGGCTTCTTTCTGATTCAGAGAGTTTGAAGTATGGTGCAGTTTCTAATTCGACCCTAATTTAATTTTAATCCAGATTTATATACCCAATCACATAAGCCTGAAACTGTTGTGCTGTCAATTATATGAATTAGAAAATAAAATCTGTTGAGATTGTGGGAAGACTAACTGCAGCTGCCCTGGGGAGCAGTTAATAGCCATTAATGGCCCCTATCATATATATATTTTTCATCCACACTTTTTGTCTGTGTCTTTTTTTCTTCCCTCCCACAAGGCAGCTGTCCTTCATTCTGCCAGCGCAATTCACACTTCATCTCGAGCCATCCTTTGTTCCTCAACCTGTCCCATTTCCACCTCCTCTTACCTTGAATATCTCGTAATGTCTCTCAATGTCTCTTAATCTCTCTTGTTTTCTATCCTATCACTGACCTTCCCTTTTGTTCTTTCATCCCCTCCCCCTTTTCCCAGCCCTAAACTTGCTTTAAAATCTATTTCATTTCCTGCTTTTTTCCAGTTCTGACGAAAGGTCTTCGACCTGAAACGTTAACTCTGTTTCTCTCTCACGGATGCTGCCTGGCCTGCTGAGTTTTTCCAGCGTTTTCTGTTGTTATTTTAGTTAATAGCCATTGTTGGTTAATATGAGTGGACGGGCGCTGGTGTAACTGCAAACCCAGGTTTGAAATCTGCAAAAAGGCTGTTCTACTGCATGGAGCTCCTGCAGCTCTGAGCAGGCTGTCAGTAGTGCATCAGCAATTGGTCACATCATTTACAAACATTTTAGAATAACGTGTGAATGTAGTTTGATGACTACGTTCATATCCCTCTTGGTTTCCTTCTTGCTGAAATTGTATTGCAGTATGATTAATTCTTGAATGGTTTAAACACTAAATAAGAGATCCAAGAGTGAAGAAATTATCTGCTTTTGCAGATTTTTCTAATCCTACCATAAATATTCAGCTCGAGAAATTCATAGAAAATCATTTTTACTGATATTTTATGCTACAACAATCAGTTTATTATGAAAGCAATGAAAGTTATTCAGTTCGGGTAACAGTACTCGTTTTAACCTTTGGGAATCTGGACAACCATCATTTTCAATGCTGCTTATCCTGTGTTGTAGAACATCTGCAAAAGGTATTATTTCCTGACCATTTTTTACCCCCTGTCCTGGAAGGTATGGTTCCACAGCACTGTTTAGCCTCCAATACCTCACCCTAGTGGCCATTCTGCATGTGCCTTGACATTGAGCGTCACTACCCTATTCAACTGTGAGTAGTGCTTTAGTGAGCCCGATCTTATCCTCACCCTGGCCAGTTTGCCTTACAGGAGCACTGACATCCTTTAAATCAGCAGAGACATGGAATCGAGTGTGGGACCATCTGGTCTGTATGGCTTAGTCTTTACCAATGCAACAATCAGAGGAGCAAAAAGGAATTAAAAAAAAATCTAATGATTGTAAAATAACAATCATGGGAGCCTATATAGAATAAAGCAATTCTTGCAGTCTTCTGTTGTATTTTCTCACAATTTGGAGTGTGGATATGGAAAGCAGTTCTAGCTTTGCATCAATACAAACTAGGTAATGTAATTAAGGCGGTCACCTGAAGCACACTTGTCAAGCAGTGTGAGACCTCTTCCATTCTCATATCACTTGGGCTTCACACCCATTGAAGTATAGCTGCAGCTCAGAGTCAATTTAAGTTTAAAAGGTTCTCAGGTGGCCCACTGGGATTGCCCAGGAGATTTTTAAAGCTCATTGTTAACATTAACAGAAAGCCCGTCTTTCAATGTTGTTTGTTTTTATGATGTGGGCAACATTGGCAGTATTTAGTGTCCATTCCTGGTTTTCCTGAAGACATTAAGAGTCACATATAGGCCGATAAGGTAGGAGTGGTAGGCCCTTCCCTGAAGGACAGTGAACCAGTTGGGTTTTTGCAACAAAACAATAGCTTTAATAATGACTATTTTCTGGTGAATTTAATTTCAGAATTTCCCATGGTGGGATTTGGAACTTGTGACCTCTAGGTTGCTAGTCCACTACCATAACCACGAGGCTACCAATCAGCAAGTGAAGCTCTGGGCAGGCATTAGCTTTCTTAAACAGCAGTCTTGATTCCCACAATGGTGTATGGAACTAATAATACATTTATTGTTAAATTTGATGGTAATTGTTCTCTTTTTATTATCACCTCACACCCTTTCCTTCACTTTGCTAAATTCTTAAGATATTTCACTGCAAATTAATTGTCTGCACTTCTTTAAAAGTTTGAAAACTATTCACTGGTTGAGTTGGAGTTGGCCTATTGGCCCGAAAATTAAACCTAATACGCGAGAGTATTAGATCCCGAATTGCCGGTTTCCTGCATGCACTGCGCATGCGCGGGAAACCGGCACTTCGTGAATTGAAAAGGGGGCGGTTCCTAAGTGAACCGCGTGCGCGCTACAGGTTGTGCGCACGCAGTGCACTTAGTTTTTTTTTCAGCTTTGAACGCGCAGGTAAGTGGTGAAGATTTTACACACAAAGAAAGCAGGCGTAGGACCCCCTTTTAACAAGGTAAGTAGTTAATTAAGTGTTATTTTAAATTTTTTTCAACAGGTTTATCTTTTTTAGAGACTTTAAAGAAAGGTAAGTTTATTTTTATAACTTTTAAAAAGATTTTAAATTTTTTCAAAAATTTAATTTTTTGTTTAAAGTGGTTAATTTATTTAACTATACTTATTTTATTAATGTGATGGCTTTTTAAAAAAAATTAATTGAGGTTTAGCTGTTCTTTTGGGGGTGTGTAGTATTCATAGCTTTGACAGCTCTTGCCGTCAAAACTATGAATGAAAGATGGTGTGCTGCCATTGGCTCTAACTGAATCACGTGATCCCAGAGCTCGCACGAACTAATTGCGCCTCTGGGTCACGCAAGCACTGCACGGTTCCAACAGAGAGAGCCTTTGAAACTAAAGTTCATGTGGGCCCGGAGCAAAAAGGTAGGCGCGGAGTGCGATATCGCGGGGAATCCTGACCCCCGCGGGAACCATCCATGTTTAATTTCTGGGCCATTGTAGCCTGATGTCACATGACCATCTGATTAAAAGCTGTAAATTATTTAGGGAGCTTGGGTAGTGCAGATGCTGAACCTTCACCTCCATGACCTGTGCTGGAACCCATCCCAGATGAAATTTGGCTTTGTGCTTATTGTAAGGGTCCTATATGAAATGAATTTGGGAAGTCTCAATCCAGTTCCTAGTGGACACAGGCCCAAGGCACAAAACTGCTCCTAATTCAATAGCACTTGACACTAAACTAGCAATCGCACTTAGTGGCTACAGAAGACTGGTTTGGGAAATGGAAAATGTTATACTGGTGTCACTCTTCTGAATTTAGGCTGAGGCATATTGTTGTGATACAGCAGATGTAACTTTATTTTGCATCTAGCTTTACTATACCTACCCTAGGAATGCTTGATGATTCATCAAGAAGTAAATAAAAGCTGTAAATGAAATCCAATGATGTTTCTACCTGCATAGGTTGCACAGAGTGGCAGAACCCTGGAAAGCCAAGGAGGAAGGGCAAAATAAGTATTTGAAAACATTGTAAAAGAACCTTGAAATGCAGAATATCCAGAACAAATTTCAATTTTATTAGTGCAAGGTCATACAGACAAGAAACGTTCCACCTTTATTCGGAAAACAAAAATCACTTAGTTCCACTTCAGGTCCATAATGTTGATACGAACATTCTGTGAATGTTCATAAGAGACTCCAAAGAGTCCAACATTCTACATGCACTCTAGTGAACCCAGATTCAAAGTAGATAGAACTGTAACACCAGGGAAGACCTTCAAAGGGATTGTAATCTGGAGTAGGTACTTTCCTAGCTTCAACATAAAGAAGTGTATTTTGGATTCCCCCAATGGCTCAACAGCGTTCAACTAAGCCATACAGACCAGAGTGTCGCAGCTCTAATTCCCGGTCTGTACTGAGTTAGCTAAACTCAGCCAGGGTAACAGCTGGGACATTACAATGACTAAAACCCCAGGCAAGAAAGGCGAGAAACAACGGAGCCAGAATTCCCATTACTGATTACTATCTAGTACCCCTTGCTAGAAAGTGTGCATTTGTGGTTATTGGGTGAAAATAGGATGAAGCTCGGCTATGACAACCTTGATGGTTTTATAGCCTATCGACACTCATTGTGGGGCCTCGTGTTCAGAATGGCCACTTGAAAATGGTACTGGAGGGCAGGCAGCACCCATAGACAGTACCCTAGATGAAGTCCACATCTTCAGGAAAGGAAATCCAAAAACTGAAGTAAAAAACTAATTGAGTTGAATGCAGACTTTGGGATAAATCTGTAAAATAAAAGTGGCTTTAACCTTTTCTTCTGGTGCTAAAGCATTTGGAACATGTAATTAAACAGCAACAGTACATCAGAACAGAGACCACCACAGATCACTATATACAGTGTTAAGCAGGAGCATGCAAATAAGACAGAATTGTTTCGGTACTTAAAAACAGAATCTCAAATTTTCCATAGATAATTTAGTCTAATATTTTAAAGCACTCCAAACTTAACATGAGCAGAGTAATAAAAGAGGAACATTTATGTATATATATATAAAAAAATAATTTTCCCAAAATCAGAAGTTTTACTGGCACTTGTAAAGAAATAATTTTCTTCCAAAGCATTCTTCTATTGAAAATACCAAAGGGTTTTATCTGCACACAACATTTGGTATATGTTCTACAGCCAGCCACATGTTGGAAACCATGTCCAGCACAATTGTTTCTTTGTGGTCACTCTCAGGCAGGAATTATCGGGGCACATTTCTTGCATTTTCTTTAATACAATTGTACTATGAAGAAATTACGCAGTGATAAAAGTAGACCGATTATAGAAACAACTTTCTGTTTAGTTGACTTATCAGCTACAGAATCATTAAGAGTGTTATTAGGTTTATTTAGTGTATTGATGCCAATATTAGCAACATTTCTTAAGCACACCTTAAAATAGAAAGCTCAGTATGAATGGAGACATTGGCCGCAAATTTAATTCTGGAGGCGGGATGGGGGCAGGTCAGCTGGTTTCTGGGTTTCGGTCCCGCTCCAGCTGCCTCCGCTCTGCAGATGTGATTTTCCGTTGATTGGCCTTGTTAAGCCCACCTACTGGCCAATTAACAGGAAGCGGGTCTGATGACGTCATTTGATGACACGTCATCTGCCGGTTTCCTTAAAGGGACCATGCACAATTTTATTTTGACAGTTGATTTGTCAGTGTTTGACAGCACTGAGGTACTGCAAACACTGACAATCACTGCACAAAGGTGAACACTTGCACCCAGGCTCTCCAATGACTCCCTCCATATGCTTATGAAGGGAGTCACAGCACGCAGGGAGGTTCTCTTCCCTTCCAAGGGCAGAAGAGACCTCCCCAGGACACCAACTTATCTTGAAACTCCACCCAACCCTCTCTATCTACTTTATCACTTCCCCATCTCACTAGCCACCCCTCACACTCACCCTCAACCTACTGCAAGCATACCAACTAACAACACACAAGGGTAGGCACTTGAGAGGTTTAGCCAATGTCCATGTGAAGTTTCTGGTAATGTGTTGTCATACAGTGTAATATCTTTTTCCAAAAATGCCCCTTATTGGACAGATCTGAGCGCAAATTGAGAAGTGTCTTACTGAGTTCCAGTGATTGTTCAGTCATAACTCTCTCCCCCCTCCCCCTGCTACAGTGATGTGTGCATGGAATGGCTTGGACATTAAAGGGATGCTTCACGGTGCTGGTGTGGGATAGTGTCAACCTGGCGCATCAAGTGAAGAAAATCTGGCCATGGTGATGCCTCCCGGCCAGCAATTTTTGTCAGGGGCTGAAGCCCTGTGTCTAGTGCAGCATCAGGTGGGTGAGGAGGAGGTTGGCACTCCTGGTGCTGGTGCTGTTGTTGTGGCTGGTTGTGGTGCTGCCGCGGCTGCTCGTCCTCCGAATCTGACGACCACGATGAGAGGATGTAAATGGTTCCCATCTCGTTGCTATAAATTTCAGTTGAGGCAAGAAGCTTGCAAGCGCACACTCAAAGTGTCCTGAAATTATTCCAATTAGGTAACACTGCAGATGGGTATCAGCTTGAACAGTCACAAGGTCAGTAGATTTGCAAAATCTTATCCCAAATCTCCAACAACAAAGTTGCTGCATTTGAATGTCAGCCATGTTACAGGAGCGCTTTTAAAGTGCTGCACCAATGACTACAAATCATGTCCTCCAGCAACTCGTCTCCTTGCAGCTGGCGTGTTTCTGACAAGATGGGAAACAGGAGCCAGAAGCACGAAAATGGGAAACCACTATAAAAATAGGATTAGCAAGGCAGTTTACAGGCTGTTAACTACCTGTCCCACCGGTTCCAGTTGGGTCAGTTTGGGAGCGGCTGACCAGACACTCACGAAAATCACGTGGGGGCAGGATGGAGGCGGGTTGGGTGTCTGAAGCCATTTTTTCCGATTTTCGCTGCCAACCCGCCTCCTCAGGGCTATTAAAATCGAGCCCATTGAGTCAAAACAGCCTGTAAGCAAGCTGAACAGAGTCTACATCAATGAGAAAACAAGGAGGGCAAGCCTCAGTTAGTTAGCTTAAGGAGGGCAAAGTGTAGGACCTAACGGGATACATCTAAGGATCCTTAGCAAAATAAGGGGAAAAACCGGAGAGCGTACATATTATGTTTTAGGTAGTAGGAGGTAGGGCAGTTTCTCAGAGTGGTTGGAAGCAATGTTCCTGTTAAGTTGCGCGGCCGCGCAGCGATCTGGAGGTCCCGCGCAGGCTGCTCGCCGGCTTTTAAATGTAAAAAAACCACACATGCGTAATAATTTGAATGGGCCGCGCAGCCTGTTAAAGGAACCGCGCACCCAAAAAAATTAGCGGGAACATTATTGGAAGTGGGTAGTGGTATCCCACAGGGTTCTGTTCTGGGATCACTTCTGTTCACTGTATGTGTCCAAATTGGCAGACAATAGGAGGCACAGTAAATAGTTCTGGGGACCAAGGGAAGCTGCAAGACGATATTGATAAGATGATGGAATGGGCAAAAAAGTGGCAGACAGAATTCATTGTCAGTTTCAAGTGTGAAGTGGTACACTTTGGCTTAAAATTGAAAGTAATCATTATACTTTGAATGGGGGAAAGCTGGGTTATATGGAAGAGCAGAGGGGTCTGGTAGTTCAGGTTCACAAGACATTAAAAAGAAGCAACTCCAGTGAATAAGGCCATTAAAAAAGCTAATAGAATGCTGGATTTTATGGCAAGTGTTATAGAATATAAAAGTTGACATGTAATCATGAAATCTTAGTGAGACCACATTTGGAGTATTGTGTGCAGATTTGACACTATAGAAAGGACGCTAAGACAGTAAAGCGGGTACAGTGCAGATTCACTAGGATGCTGGCTGGAATGAGGAAATACAAATACAAGGTGGGTAGTGTTAGAACGGAGGAGATTAAGGGGTGATTTGATAGAGATGTTTAAATTCCTGAAGGATTTTGAAGACAGATTGTTTCTAGTGATTGAGCTGTCTAGACCAAGGGGACATAGATATAAGATTAAATGTAAGAGATTTTTAAAAAAGAGAGCAGGAGAAACTTATTACACAGAGGATTGTGAGGCTGTGGAATGCACGACCGGAGTTAGTAATTGCAGCAGAGACCATGTCAATATTTAAGAATAGGTTAGATAGGTGGTTGCAGGAAATGGGAATAAAGGGATATGGGAACAGGGCAGGCGCATTGGAATAAGGACTACTGCTTGTGTGGAGGATAAACATCAACATGGGCTGGTAGGGTTGAATGGTCTATTTCCGTGTTGTAATTTCTATGTAATTCTACGTACATGGAAATGCAACCATTCAGGTGCAGCCTGACTCACTTTTCAGCATATGGGAAAGCTCCAAAATGAGACAGATGGATCTCTGTCATATGTGTCTGCAAGAACAGGTTGTATGGAATCACCCTGATAAAATGGTGGTTGAAGTTTATTGACATAACCGGTTATGTCAATAATGTTTCACAAAAAAGTGAAAATGTATCCATATAGCACAAAAATTCAGTGCAGCTATTGGTACAGTATATGTTTTAGTGCAACTGGTACAGTGTCAATACAACAGTGCAATTCAGTGTAGCTGCGTCAGTGCAATATTGTAATTCTATACCTGGAAAAGTGCCAGTCCTTGAAGTTAGATTGAAATGCTGCTGTACTAAATTTCATGGATTAACTTCACTTATTGCCAATTACAGAGCAGGCCAATACTGACCCCAGCATAAGCTGAAGCAGACAAATGGGAGGATATTTGTTAGGAGACAATACCTTCAGTTCTTTCTTGTGTTTGATTAAGTCTCCTAAACGGTCAGTGGGAAATTGGTAGCCAACTTATAAGCCAAGATCAAGATACAACCTTTATCAACAACAACTTGTATTTATATCGCGCATTTAACGTAAGAAAACGTCCCAAGGCGCTTCACAGGAGTGTTATATAAAAAAAAATGACACTAAGCCATATAAGGAGATGTTAGGGCAATGACCAAAAGCCTGGTCGAAGAGGTAGGTTTTAAGGAGCGTCTTAAAGGAGGAAAAAGAAGTGGAGAGGTGGAGAGATTTAGGCAGGGAATTCCAGAGCTTAGGACCTAGGCAGCACGACCGCCAATGGTGGAGCATTTAAAATTGGGGATGTTCAAAAGGCTAGAATAGGTGGAGCGTAGAGGTCTAGGGGGATTATAGGGCTGGAGGAGATTACAGAGATAAGGAGGAGCGAGGTCATGGAGGGATTTGAAAACAAGGATGAGAATTTTAAAATCGAGGCATTGCTTAACTGGGAGCCAATGTAGGTCAGGAAGCACAGGGGAGATGGGTGAGCGGGACTTGGTGCGAGTTAGCGCACGGGTGGTAGAGTTTATGGAGGGTAGAACTAGGGAGGCCAGCCAGGAGTGCATTGGAATAGTCAAGTCTCGAGGTGATAAAGGCATGGATGAGGGTTTCAGCAGCAGATAAGTTGAGGTAAAGGTGGAGACGGGTGATATTACGAAGGTGGAAATGGGCAGTCTTAGGTGATAGAACGAATATGAGGTAGGAAGCTCAATTCGTGATCAAATATGACACCAAGGTTGCAAAGAGACTTGGTCAGCCTTAGACAGTTGCCGGGGAGAGAGATCGAATCAGTGGAAAGGGAACTGAGTTTGTGGCGTGAACCGAAGACTATGGCTTCAGTCTTCCCGATATTTAATTGGAGGAAATTTCTACTCATCCCGTGCTGGATGTCGAACAAGCAGTCTGATAGTATAGAGATGGTGGAGGGTTCGAGAGAGGTGGAGGAGAGGTAGAGCTGGGTATCATCAGCGCACGTGAAAACTCATTGTGCTGCTGGATGATGTCACTGAGGGACAGCATGTAGATGGGAAATAGGAGGGGGGACAAGGTTAGATCCTTGGGGGACACCAGAGGTGACAGTGCGGGGATCGGGAAGAGAAGCCATTGCAGGTGGTTCTATGGTTACGGCTGGAAAGAAATGAATGAAACCAGGCGAGTGCAGTCCCATCCAGCTGGACGATGGTGGAGAGGCGTTGAAGCAGAATTTTGTGGTTAACCGTGTCAGAGGCTGCAGACAGGTCCAGAAGGACAAGAAGAGATAGATTACCTTTGTCGCAGTCGATTAGGATGTAATTTGTGACCTTGGTAAGAGCTGTTTCAGTACTGTGGCAGGGGTGGTAGCCTGATTGGAGGGATTCAAACAAGGAGTTCTGGGAAAGATGGGCGCGGATTTGGGAGGCGGCAACAACACGTTCAAGAACTTTATCTTCAATTAAATTAACTGAAAGTACCTTTAACAATACCCGAAGGCCAGGATATATGAAAAAAGCAATGTTGTGCAGGTTTGATTTTTGTAACTGTTGCTGATAGACTCAATTTTGAACCTTTCTTTTTTAAATTGAAAAACTCAGATGAAGGGCCAAGGGCCACAGTGCAGCAAAAGTTGGAAAGAGTAAGAGAAGATAAAAAGCCGATAGATTTTAGGAGGCAGGGAAGACTGAGGGAGGCAAGGAATTCCAGTTTTGTGGTCCTGGGAAAGAATGAGTTGGAAGAGACAGCATAATGTGTTGATTTCAACAGTGATGATGCAGAGGAGGAAAAGTATTTTCCTCTTTCTTGCTGTCTTGGTCTAAGCAATGCTTTCCCTTTATAATTATCATGCATCTGGTTGGACTGGGAAAGTCAGGCTACAGAGGTACATTGTAACTTCTGTTTTGTTAATTTATGTATTGTCCTATTCCAGATGAGATATTTTCTATAACACCACACATCATTTCCTGAGGGAGAGGTGAGCAAACTGGTCCCCAGTTTGTCACATTATTCAGACCCAGAACTGGTAGATGCGTGAAATCGGTAGACAAGCCTTCCAACCTGCCCTTCCACCCTCCAAGGATACATCTTGCCTTGGCCTCTGTAACACTATGGGAAATTTCAGATAAGAATCTGGTGGCTCGGTAGTGCACCGGGGCAATGTGCTACCAGGCTGCACTCCAGACCAGCTTCTTCAATAAAAGGTCTTGAATGCATTGGTCAAGTTCCACCCTCTCTCTAGACCATTCTTTTATTCTCCTCACATCTGGTTACATGTGAATTACAACCCTTTACTAGTGAACAGTGCTGGACCTGGCCATTCCTGTCAGTTGTGGTTAGTCCCACAACCAAGCAGCAGGTCGGAATCCAGCCTGCAATTAAACTCAAATCTAAAATAGCCTTGCAAAGAACCAGCTACTGGAAAAGAAAGGAAAAGGTTTGAAACCAGTACTTATTTGATTGGCATGTGTTACTGCTGTGGCTTGAAGCTAATGTTCTATGCAAGGATTTGCAGTTGAAGTCCATTAAAAATTGTCAGTTATCATAAGCAAGTATTCATTAAAATTTTGCCCTTAAAATGCTTAATGGTAAAATCAATAATGGCCATTTCCAAGTCTGACCTTCCAATATACCATTCCAATTCATGCCCTCACATAGGAATCCTGATCTAACATTTTTGGCAAACTAATTGTATGGCCAATTTACTGATTTTATTTGAGGAGGTTACAGATCTAGTGGATAAGTGTGAAGCAGTGGATGCTATCTACCTGGATTTCAGGAAGGCATTTGACAATGTCCCACATAACAGACAGGTTCACAAGTTGTGTGACCATGGGATAGGTGGAAAAGCTAGATTGATGCATGACTGAAAGATAGACAGCAAAATGTGGTGCCTGTGTTGGGAGGTGGAAGCCAGTGGGCAGTGGAATGCCGGGGTTTGGTAGTGGGGCTGCTGTTGTTTAGTATATTTATAAATGAGTTAGAGGATGGACTATTATCCAAGGTGTCTAAGTTTGTGGATGTTACCAAATTGAGCGCAGTGGTCAATGATGCCAAACAATGTGCAATAATCCAAATATGGGAAAGAGTTGGGTGGAGTACATGTTAAATGACGAAGTGCTTGAGGTAATAGAGCAGGAAACAGATGTTGGTGGATCAGTTCAGTGTTTGTAGGCAATGAAGAAACCAAATAAAATTGTTGGGATGTATAACTAAGGGGGCGATGCTGAAGTGGGATCTGGCCTTGGCGAAGCTGTATCTGTGTTCAGTTTTGATCTCCGTATTATAGGAAAGATGTAGGATTGTTGGAGGAAGGCCAAAGAAGGATGATTCTTGAACTTAGAGAGCTGAGTTATAAAAAAAGACTGTCTACTCTGGGACTTTACTCTCTGGAAAAGAGGAAGATTGCAGGGTCTTGATTGTCACAGGTATGGAGAATCTAGATTCAGGAAAGGTCTTCTGTTGGGAATAGAATTTGAGAATTAAGTTTAACATATTTAGAGTGTGGAGAGAAAACAGGAAATTTGGGCCTTTCTTTTAATAAGAGGGCAATAGGATTGTGGACTAAAGGTGTGGTGCAACATAAATCCTGGATGAATTCTTGTTGGGAAAGGCATACAGAGCCAGAATCATGGTTGGGTAGGTGGGATGCACCAATTCTGCAGCCCCAAACATTGCTATGTGCTGTGTTTATTAATATTTAGTCATCAATCAACCCTGCTCCATACAAACCAAACAGAAGTTAAAGGACTTCTCTGGACATGTATGTGCAGCGTACATGTGCTTGTGTGCCTATCTCTGTGTAAAAGACAAACCTGCAGACGTATGCGTGCACACATACACCAGTTGGTAACTTGCGCGAAAGCTTCCTTCCACGAGTCATGTCATGATTGACTACTGTTAAATTTCCCAAGTGCATACTATATGGTAACATACTGTAGGAGGGATAGGCCCAATAGAGAGACAAACATGTACACACAAACAGGCATACAAACACAAGCACATATGTGCACACATGGGCAATAAACAGTGATGCTGAAGTCCCAGAAACCAGGGGAATCTTTAACTCTTGTTAGGTTTGTATGGAGCAGAATCGATTGATTACTGAAAATGTATTTGAGTGGACTCAGTCTAATGGAATAGGATTCAACTCACATGCTTGCTGGTATGGGCATATCCAGCTTCAGGGTGACAAATGCTTTCCAGCTCAGGCTACACTAGCTGATGCAGACAAGGCAGCCTTGACAATGGATATACCATGGATTGTTTAGGTTAATGGCAGTTTCAGGTATTTTGAGCACAGCATCCAAAGCTATGATAGGAAATTTAGAGAAGGAATCCAAACATCAAGCTCTGGTTAGACCCCATTTCGAGCACTGCATCCAGTTCTGGGCACTGCACCTCAGGAAGGATATATTGGCCTTGGAGGGGGTGCAGCGCAGATTCACCAGAACGATACTGGGGCTAAAAGGGTTAAATTATGAGGACAGGTTGCACAGACTAAGCACTAATACCTCATCTTTCGTTTAGGCACCCTACAGCCTTCTGGACTCAACATCGAGTTCAACAATTTTAGATCATAACCTCGGCCCCTATCACATTTATATTTTATTTTTTCATCCACCCTTTTGTTTGGCCCCCCCCCTTTTTTTTCCTCCCAGAAGCTGGCAGCTGTCCTTCATTCTGCCCGTGCATTTCACACTTCATTTAGCCTCAACCTGTTACATCAACACCTCCTCTTGCCTTGATCATCTCTTAATGTCTCTCAATGTCTCTTAATCTCTCCTTTTGTTCTTTCATCCCCTCCCCCTTTTCCCAGCCCTAAACTTGCTTTAAATCTATTTCATTTCCTGCTTTTTTCCAGTTCTGACGAAAGGTCTTCGACCTGAAACGTTAACTCTGTTTCTCTCTGCACGGATGCTGCCTGGCCTGCTGAGTTTTTCCAGCGTTTTCTGTTATTTTTCACAGACTAAGCTTGTATTTCCTTGAGTATAGAAGATTAAGAGGTGATCTAAATAAGATGTTTAAGATGATTAAAGGATTTGATAGGGTAGATAGAGAGAAACTATTTCCTCTGGTGGGGGGAGTCCAGAACAAGGGGGCATCACCTTAAAATTAAGAGCCAGGCCGTTCAGGGGTGATGTCAGGAAGCACTTCTTCACACAAAGGGTAGTGGAAATCTGGAACTCTGCCCAAAAAGCTGTTGAATTGAAAACTTCAAAAGTGAGATCGATAAAGCTTTGTTAGGCAAGGGTATAAAGGGATATAGAACCATGTTGGGTAGATGGAGTTAAATGGCTGAACAGGCTCAAGGCTTACTCCTGAATGGCTTACTCCTTTTCCTATGTTCCTATCACTTCTAGAGATGTCAAAACCTGGGAATGCTGATCCAGAGATCTGTGCAATGCATTTTGTCCATGGCAAAGAGCTTGTCAGTTTCAGTGTAAATCAAAATGTTTTTTTTCATTTGATAATTAAAAATCATGGGATAACAGGTGCCACAGTGCCCTAATGTACAAACACACTGGGTAACCAGCTGGTCGGATCCAGGTTTGTTACATGATTTACACACAGCTGGGCAATGCAGCGAAAACAAAAGGCAGAAACTAGTTGAGAGGGAGGGAAAGTTAGAGATCAAGTTATTCCATGCTACCCTTCAGCAATTCCTGGCAACCACACAGCATTGATGGGCCTGAGAGTTGGTTGCTTGCTTGAACATTTGCTCAGGAAATGGCGCATAGTTAATTAAAAGAAGAAAATGGGGGAATTAAGAAAAACAAAACCTGAGAATGATACAGATGCAATCTCTTTTCTGTTTTAAAATTCACACTATCCCTTTGGGCAGTGTCTCATCTTCTACCTGGGCACTACTATTTATCTCTTAAATGTGAATAATGCAATTTCTGATCTCAGCTGTACTCCAGCACCCCCCACCAATTTTTCTCTTATCCACATTCCACTGCTTTCTCTTCTATTTGGAGATATTGAATTCCCCTTTTGTCTTTCTAATGCCTTTCACATGCCTGACCTTTACACGGTATACAACGCCCTACACCTCTTTTCTGGCTATTGAACTCATTTGCTGTATCTTTGTGAAAATTGTACATTCGTACCAATTCTTCTCCCCTCTTTGTTTTGCTCAGGCCTGTAAAGGAGTTTCTCCTCTTGACTGCATCAGTTTTGTTGAAGAGTTCCACCCAAATGTCAATCTGTCTTTCTCTTTTCAGAGACTGAATCACCCCCTGTGTATTTTCAGCATTCATGACTTCTTTGTATCTCATTGATTTGTCTTTGATCCAATTTAACATTTAAAAGCAGCAACCCAGCTCTTCATGTCCTGGAACTGATGTAGAAGCAAGACTTTGTGAATAGTGTAGATTTACTGTATTAAAATTTAAATTCCTTCTAACAGAAAACAATAGTTTAAAAATAAAAAGTTATAGAAATTAAACAAAGGACAATGAGCTTTTATTGTCTTACAGATTTCAATACAACCCTAGAAAATCCTAACAAAGGAGATAGATTCAATAAACTTCAAACCCAAACCTACACAATACTGATTTACATATCCCAGCCATCTTAAATAGTTCATGGACATCTTGAACTGCTGTAGCCCAACAGAACTGATGGAAT
Organism: Squalus acanthias; assembly: GCA_030390025.1. NCBI lineage: Eukaryota > Metazoa > Chordata > Chondrichthyes > Squaliformes > Squalidae > Squalus > Squalus acanthias. The sequence continues at coordinate 49,951,739 of CM059441.1, read as the reverse complement.
ATACATTTACACCCCCCCCCCCAAAGTTATGGAAGTAATCTGCACATACAGAAAGTCAGGACAAAGATTATTTTACGCAATGATTGTATTGTTTTAAACCATCTCTCTCACCACAAGGTGTATAAAAATGTTGCCTTTCACCTGCAATCGATGGTCAGCAGCATGACCATGAATGACCATTGTTGGGTACTGTTGTCAATTGTTTTGCCAAAGGGCACTGCCATCCTAATTCCACAGTACTTTAAGTATAAAGAAAGAAAGCTGTTTTTTTTGGTGCCACATGGACTTGGTACAAAGCCACAGCATGTAGAACAGTATTGGTGTGTTCAGATAAGTTTACATTAAGATTGGGGAATGCTCTTTTTCAAATATACAAAAGAACAAAAATGGTGAAAAGGAGTAGGGACATCAAAATGGAATAATAACACAGTACTCTGTCATTTAATCACCTCTGTGTACTCCTTTTATATTACAATGATACGACGTCCAACATCTTTATTCACAGGTTGTGAAATGTAGGCAGTGATACTGTTTCGTTACAGCGTAAGAGAAGAAATCCTCTTTCCCCTTAGTGCTGTAGTGTCCCTACATTGTACACTTAAAATCTTTTGTGCTTTTTTTGTAACTGATCATAATTTTTTTTTGCATTCTCTTCAATAATTCTGAAGTCAGTGTTAGTGAGTGTCCATCCATCTCTTCTATACAGATGGAACTGTAGGGATCCAGGAAAGCCACTGTACTTGATAAGGAGGTGTTCAAGTTCCCTTTCATTTTTCAGCTTCCTCCCCGTACAAGGCATTTGATTCCTAGGATATCACAGTCCTCACTTCAACAGTGAATGTGGAGAATAATCCACTATATTACTAAGCTGAATAAAAAACTTCTGCAATTAGTGACCCAGGGCTAATTGCTGTATTGAAGTCTTTCCCATCTTTTGCCATCTAATGCCTGGAAATCCAGACAAGATTTGTGGCATTAGTAGCAAAAGATTACTCGGTTAATTCTTTGATAACCATCGGTAGTAGTTAGATAATCCCTAATATTTGCTTTCTTCTAGCTTGTCAAACTTTCAAACCTGGTCCGTTTCCTAGTGTTCTAAAAATATTTAGAACTCTAAAGGTGCGAGATGACATTTTACAATGGGTCTGGGAGGATCTCCTACCAGTACTGTCCACACAGACATCTGTCAATAGGTTTTCACTGCTAACAATGCAAGGCAGTGCGCAGTCTCGGCCGAGCTTCAGTGGAGATGGAGCTAGGGATATTATGGTGGTTTCACCCGCTGTATAAAAGGGAAGAGTTTCAGTTGTTCTCAAACAAGGAGAGAAGGTCATCATTGCTGTTGTTTGGCATGTCTGGAGGTCCGAGGTAGGACAGTAGCTCATCTGGGTTTGTGATCTCTGGAAGAAGCTAGGCAACAGATAGAAGGAAACAAAGGAAAAAGTTAAGATCAATTCTATTTTTATTCTTTTGTGACAAATTAATTGAATTTTGTGTTGATGTTAAAACAGTTTAAAATTACTCAGCTGATAAAAAGACTAAACAAATTTCAGCCTTGAAATTCATGCCTGCGGTTGTCAGCTTTGCTGAGAACGAAGAATAATAAGACTGCCCAAGTCATTCCACAAGACTAAAGGAGGTGATCTTAGTCTTTTTCCTTTATATTTTCGAAAACACATTTTTTTAACCTTCCTCCATGACATGGACTATTTATTCCCCAACCAAGAGAGCAGGTAAAAGACCTTCTCTGATGTTGCTGTTCACTGGTCAAATAACCTCATCGTCAAAGGTCACATATAGTTAATGGTCACTTAGACAATGTACCAGAGATTACTTGGCACCCATGGTTCTATACCTAGAAATGAGTCAATTTCAGGGGATGCGAGGGAAGGGAAGAAAAACAAACACACAGATGATGGAGTTTGGTTATTGAAGGTATTTGGAATTCATTTCACATCTGCGGTTTCTACCAGAATGACCAGCAGTGGATTTTTCAGTGGTTGAAAACACCAATTGCTGTGTATTATCATTGCCATGAATAGGACAAAGTGATTATTGCATCAAGATGTTGTCACCTTCAAGAGAAAAGGGAAAGAGCAAAAAGTGGACAAATACTGATGGACAGATGAACTGCTTGGGATATGGATTTAGTCTATGGATGTGTGGTAAAGTGCAGACGTATTTTAACTCGGAGCGGAAGTTGGGTGGGTGGGGGCTGAGGTTGGCTGCAAATGATCCTGACCTCGTCAGCGTGAGGTTCGGGCAATTTTAACTCTGGGGCCTCATCTGTATGACAGTTGTCTGCCTGGAGCATAATGTCAGACGGCAGGTGGCCACCACTGAAGGAACGGTCCCTGGCACGTCACGGAGAGGGGTTTCGGGAGGGTGTCGTGATTGGGTGGCCCAGAGGAGCACTCCTGACCCCACAAGGAAAGTTAAAAAGTTAAAAAAACTTAACTGTTTTGGCCTGTTCTGGCCCAGACTGCACAGGCCACTGGTTAAAATTCCAGTCTGGCCCCGATAACTTCATCGGAGTCCAATCTGCATATTTAAAGAAGGATCCCACCACCTTCTGGTGCGTGTCTTTCTCGCATGCTCAGAAGAGCAGATTAAATGGAAGAGAGTGGAACGTCAGAGGCTCAGTACCCCCCCCCCCCCCCCCCGCCCCCCCCCGAGTGATTTTAACAAGCTGCCCGCCCGGTTTCTACTGGGCAGGCAGGTTAATAGAGCACCTATTGTCCTCAGCTGCCATCCTCTGTATCTTACTCATTTCAAGGTGGCAGGTTTAGCATAGATTCAGGAGCAGCTCCAGTAATTACAGAATGTACGCAATACATTAAGTTTCCATTTTGTCAGTAGGATTGTAATATTTGTGATTTCTTTGGCAAAAAACAAAGCAAAGAATTTGGCTTAAACTCCTTAGCTGAGGGATAGACACCTTTTCTTTCTTACTGTAACCGTACCACAGAACGCTCCTTGTGATTGATTGCAAATGATTCCTCTAATATTCAACATTAATAATTTACTGCACATGCACTATGAATTATCCAGCAAATGTTTACATGCTCCCAACCTATCTGAAAACTACCCATACACTTCTCTCCTATAAAATTACACCACAATTAATGATTTTTACATCCAGCACTTGTCCACTTCTTACCCTCTCCTCTTCTAAGAACATAGGAACAGGAGGAGGCCATTCAGCCCCTAGAGCCTGTTCTACCATTCAATTAGATCATGGCTGATCTGTACCTCAACTCCATTTACCCACCTTTGCTCCATATCCCATAATACTTTTACCTAACAAAAATCTCAGTTTTGACATTTTCGATTAACCCCCAGCTTTTTAGGGGAGAGAGTTCCAGATTTCCACTCGCCTTTGTGTGAAGAAGTGCTTCCTGACATCACTCCTGAAATGCCTAGCTCTAATTTTTAGGTTATGCCCCCTTGTTCTGGATTTCCCCACCAGAGGAAATAGTTTTTCTCTATCTACTATCAACTCCTTTAATCATCTTAAACACCTTATTAGATCATCTCTTAATTTTCTGTACTCCAGGGAATACAAGCCTAGTCTATGCAATCTGTCCTCATAATTCAACCCTTTTAGCCCCGGTATCATTATGGCAAATCTGCGCTGCCCCCCCTCCAAGGCCAATTTATCCTTCCTGAGGTGCGGTGCCCAGAACTGAACACAGAACTCCAGATGAGGTCTAACCAGAGCTTCATATAACTGTTGCATAACTTCTACCCCTTTGTATTCCAGCCCCCTTGAGACAAAGGCCAACATCCCATTAACCTTTAAATTATTTTTTGTTCTGTTCACTAGCTTTTAGTGATCTCTGTACATAGACCCCTAAATCTCTCAGCTCCTCCACAGTTCCTAGTTTTAGAAAATACTCTGATCTATCATTCTTGGGTCCAAAGTGAATGGCATCACACTTCCCCACATTAAACTCCATCTGCCACAGTTTTGCCTACTCACTGAATCTATCAATGTCCCATTGCAACTTTCTTCTCCCGTCTACACTATTTGCTGTGCCACCTAACTGAGCATCGTCAGCAAACTTGGATATACGGCTCTCTATTCCTTCATCGAAGTCATTTATAAATATAGTGAAAAGCTGAAGTCTCAGTATAGATCTCTAGGGGACATCACTAGTCACATCTGTCAATTTGGGTGCATACCCATTATCCCTACTCTCTGTCTCCTACCTTCTAACCAATTCCCTACCTAGGTTACCTCCAATTCCATGTGCTCTCATCTTTGTTCAAGAACATATTGTTTCAGAAAACTGTTTCAAAGACATTCAAGGAATTCGCTACCTTTGGGACTCATGCTATTCTACTTCTCTCAGTCTATGTGAAAATTAAGGTCTCCCATTATAACCACTCTACTTTTGCAGCAAGCTTTCTCTTGAAAATGCCCATATGTGGCTGCAGTACGTCCATGGATGCCAGCATTTCTTTTGTACCTTGCACAAGTGGCCATTCTTTTTGTGTGAATCTAGACAGGGTTGACAAGCTATTCAACTATGATGAACATCACAGACAAGCCTGTCGTCCTCACCCAATATCCATGCACACACTTTCCAGGAGGGAGTCACTAAATAGCGATGAGGAGTAGAAACCCTGCCTGATTTTTCTCTTGTCTAGTCCATGAGCTGCACCAGTTGCAGCATAGCTTTGGTCCAGATCAACTACATTAGTATAGAAAAAGAAAATACTGCAGATGCTGTAAATCTGAAATAAAAACCAGAAAATGCTGGAGAAACTCAGCAGGTCAGGCAGCATCTGTGAAGAGAGAAACAGAGTTAACGTTTCAGGTCGATGACCTTTCGTCAGAACTGGAAAAAAGCAGGAAATGGAACAGATTTTTAAGCAAGTGTAGAGGCTGGGAAAGGGGGGAGGGGATGAAAGAACAAAAGGGAAGGCCTGTGACAGGATGGAAGGCGAGGAGGTTAAGAGACATTAAGAGATATTCAAGGCAAAAGGAGATGGTAATGGGACAGGTTAAGAAACAAAGGATGGCTCCAGATGAAGTGTAAATTGCGCTGGCAGAATGACAGACAGCTGCCATGTGGGGGAGAAGAAAAAAAAAGACAAAGAGTGTGGATAAAAAAAAAATATATATATATGATAGGGGCCGAGGTTATGATCTGAAATTGTTGAACTCTATGTTGAGTCCAGAAGGCTGTAAAGTGCCTAATCGAAAGATGAGGTGCTGTTCCTCGAGCTTACGCTGAGCTTCCGTGGAACAGTGTAAGAGGCCGAGGACGGTGAGGTCTGAGTGGGAGTGGAGCGGTGAATTAAAGTGACAGGCGACCGGAAGCTCGGGGTCCCCCTTACGGACTGAACGGAGGTGTTCTGCAAAGCGGTCACCCAATCTGCGTTTGGTCTCCCCAATGTAGAGGAGACCACATCATGAGCAGCGAATACAGTATACTAAATTGCAAGAAGTACAAGTAAATCGCTGTTTCACCTGGAAGGGGTGTTTGAGGTCCTGGACAGTGAGAAGGGGGGATGTATAAGGGCATGTGTTGCATCTCCTGCGCTTGCACGGGAAGGTGCCGGGCGAAGGGGAAGGGGTGTTGGGGGTGATAGAGGAGTGTACTAGGGTGTCTCAGAGGGAGCGGTCCCTACGGAATGCTGAAAGGGGAGGTGAAGGGAAGATGTGTTTGGTGGTGGAATCACGCTGGAGGTGGCGGAAATGGCGGAGGATGACCCGTTGAGGATGACACATTAGTATAGACCAGGAGTGAAATCTGGGACCACATCAAATGGAGTTGTGGTTGGTGAAGAGAGACGTGGATGAAGTCTATGGCCGGAATTTTCTTTACCTGGGCGGGTTGGGTGCGGGCGGTCAGCATGGCGGGTCGCGACCCCGCTGCTGCTTCCATCCCACTGCTGAGATTGACTTTGCGCTAATGGGGCCTATTAAGCCCGCCCTGCGCGTTACCCTGCCCTATTAAATGGTGCGGGTCTGATGACGTCATCAATGACACATTTACAGCTGGGATATTTAAAGGAGCCATGGCCACATTGCATTTGAAGGTTCATCTAGGAGTGTGCAGGCAGCATACTGGAGGTTTTGATTGCTCCAAGCAGTTGGCAAGATAACTGCACAGAGACAGGTTCTCCGATGACTCCCTCCATATGCTTGTGGAGGGAGTCAGAGCATGCAGGGAGGTCCTCTTCCTTTCGAATGGGCAGAAGAGACCTCCCCAGGAGACAAAAAGAGCCTGGCTCCAAATTGCAGAGGAGGTCAACAGCAGCGATGTGTTCAGGAGGACCTGGATGCAGTGATCTCATTAGATCAGGAAAGGTGAGTGCAAAGCCACACTCAATTTCATCCTGCTGTGCCTCTCACTACACCCCCATCATTATGCCTTCCCAATCCTACTACTGCACATCCTTACTCACACCAACATACCTTGCACATCCACCCATCTCTCTCTCCATCTACATTATCACATCCCCATCTTACTAGCCACCCCTCACACTCACCCTCATCCTAACACAATCATACCAACTAACAACACACAAGGAGGCCACTTGAAATTGCCACCCCAATCCATCATGGTCACCCTCTAAAGATGTAACCCATCCATTCCTTACACTTATTCCATCACTCTCACTCAACCTTCTCTTTCCCTCCTTGCAGGAAAAGAGAGCCCACAGTAAGAGGGAGCGGGAGAGAACTGGAGGTGGGCCTCCATCATTTGCCACCCTCACAACAGCAGAGGAGGCTGCGTTGGAAGTATCGGGAGTGGCCGAGCAGCTGGAGGTGGGAGACGGAGAGAGGGGGACATCTCAGCAACCTGGTGACAGAATTACATATCATACAGCTACACGGCATACAGCAGTCACTCATATGGGGACTGATGTCATCAGCCACTGAATGGTCACCATGTGCATAATGGTATCTGACCCATTATTCATATGACATATCTAACTCATCTCTTTACTCTCCCACGGGTCCATCAAGAGCCCTTCCGACTGTCCAGGAGGAAGAGGAAGATGACTCCTCAGAGGAGCCTCCAGCCTCTGAGGGCGCAGTCACCAGACATGAGCGCACCCAGCACCAGAGCAGAGACGCACACCTCGGTGGGTCCCACGCGAGATAGAGTAGTGTTGTCACCGGGTCCGTCACAAGTCACATGTGAGCAAGAGCAGATGGTGGAGACAGGGACAGCAGTGGAGACTCCTCGCCGGAGGGCGTAGCACGCTCCTAGCTCTGCTCAGCTGCATGCAGATGCTGAGCCTCGGGGGCCATCCAAAAAGGGCAATCCTGGAGGTGCAGCAAGAAGTGCAGGGGGCTCTGACAGGTTTTGTGACCGCGATGTCTGCAAATGTTCAGAGAATGGAGGAGTCCATCTCCACCATGTCGCAGACGATGGTGACTGCAGGCTCTTCCATTGATAGGGTGGCCACCTGCATGAAGCAGCTAATGCGCCACTCACAGGAGCACATGGTCTCTATGGCGCATAGATGGCAGAGGCTCATAGACCTCCTGTCTAGGAGGGACATCAGCGTAGATGTGGGTCCTCATGGCCCCACTGATGTGCTGCAAGGTGCTCTCCAGCTCCTTGCTAGCAGGAAAGAGCAGGTGGCCCATGAGAGGGATGACGATGAGAGGGGACATAGAAGTGGGGGCTCCTCTCAAAGCACTTACACTTCTCCCCCATTGCTACCCCTTCAGTCAGAGCCCCAGATGGCTCGTCGGATCGTGATGGCGGAGTCTGCCCCGTCGCAGGAGGAGCAGACTTTGGCGGGGCCATCATAGGCTCCAAAACCCAGAGGAGGTCCGCCAAGAGTGTCTAAGTAGTCGCAGCAGGGAAGTAAGCAGGCTGCCTCTACCTCTGCTGAAGCCACAGGGGTAGCACCTCGTAGAAGCACGCGGAAGAGAAAGATGACACACAAGTAGATTCACAAAGGTAGCCACTTGGGTGTTTTATTTATTGTTAATGTCAAGTTTCCGTTAATGTATTGTCAATCATAAAAATCTTTATTTTCACCACTTTCCCATCTTGGACAAATTTGTGTGCACCTTTGGAAGTGGCTTAGTGAGTTGCAGTGAACAGTGAGACGTAACGGTACCTCCAGAAATGGTGGTCAGTGTGACAGGAATGGCCTGATCATTGTAGGGATCCGTTATGGTGTTGCTGTGAGGTGGTGCCAACCTGGCGCAGCATGTGGCAGCCATATGGGTGTACTGCGTAGAGTTAAGTAAATCTGGCCATAATAAGGCCATCCCGGACAGCAATGTGCTCGGGTGCTGGTGGGATCTGGCCCGCAGGTTCCTCCAGGTCCTGCTCCTCTTCTTCCAGCTGATGCTCCTCCTCCTCTGAAGAGGCTGTGCACTCAGTGCCTTGCTCTGCATGCCGTGCTAATCCTCGCTGCTGCGCTATGTTATGCAGGGTGCAGCAGACCACGACGATTCTCGAGACCCTGGCTGGTGCGTACTGAAGGGCTCCTCCAGATCTGTCAAGGTATCTGAAGCGCATTTTGAGCATGCCTATTGTCTGCTCTATGACACATCTGGGGGAAAATGTGGCTTTCATTGCATCTCTCCTGGGTCTCAGTACTTGGTCTCCTCAAGGGTGTCATGAGCCACGTCTTCAGTGGATAGCCCTGGACTCCAAGCAGCCAATGAAAGTCTGTTTGGAGGAGTGAAGAGCTGAGGGAGGGTAGACTGGCGAAGGGCGAGTCATGGCAGCTGCCAGGGAATTTGGCACACACATGCATGATGATCTTCCTATTACAAGCTTTTTAAAAAAAACAAATGTGACAAATTGTTTTGTCACACTTTCGTTTTGCCCTCAAACCAATAGTGTGAATATATTCGGCGGAGAGTGCGGCGATCCTTTGGCCTGGCTCAGTGCTCTGAGCCTGGCTCCAGGTGAATGTGTGACCGAGGCCCCCCCATCGCTCTCTCAACAAGTGGTTAGGATTTGGAATGCGCTTACAGATTCAATAGTAGCTTTCAAAAGGGAATTTGATAAATACTTCATGGAGAAAAAATTGCAGGGATATGAGGAAAGAGTGGGGGAGTGGAACTAACTATTCTTCGAAAGAGCCGGTGCAGACTCGATGGGTCGAATGGCCTCCTGTGCTATACTGTTCTATGATTGCAGACCAGCTGCACATTGAGGGAGTGGAAGCCCTTGTGGTTGACAAAGACTCCTGGGTTATGATGGGATGCCCTGATGGCCACATGTGTGCAGTTGATGACGCCTTGCAAACCATGGGAAGCCAGCTACAGTGGCAAAGCCGAGCGCCCGCTCAGTAACACAGGCTTCATCAGTGGCAAAGTTGATATAATTGGCTGACTTGTCAAAGAGGGCATCGGTGACTTGTGTGATGCATCTGTGGGCGGCCGACTGCGAGATGCCTCACATGTCTGCTGCAGATTCCTGGAAGGAGCCTGAGGCGAAGAAGTTGAGGGCGCTGGTGATTTTGACAGCCACTGGTAAGGCGTGTCCGCCCGGTCCTCTGGGCTGTAAGTCTTGCACCAGCAATCTGCAAATGTCTGCGACGACCTGGTGCGATAGCCTGAGCCTCCTTTGGCTCTGCTGCTCCGTCATGTTGAGGAAGCTCATCCTCTGCCTGTATACCCTGTGTTGGGGGTATCGCCTACGGCGCGGTGCAGCCCTGCGCTGATGCCCTCTGTCCTGTGCAGCATCAGGTGGTTGAAGAGAAAGTTGGTGGTGTAGTTGTTGGTGCTAATGGTGTGCCTGGTGCCTCTGGTGTTGGGGCTCATCGTGGTCCGATTCGGAGGACCAAGGTGACACAGTATAAATGGCACCCATGCTTATGTAATAGATTGAGAGGTCGCACAACACCAGGTTATAGTCCAACAGTTTTATTTGAAATCACAAGCTTTCGGAGCTATCACTCCTTCCTCAGGTGAAGTGAGTTCCTTCCACTTCACCTGAGGAAGGAGTGATAGCTCCGAAAGCTTGTGATTTCAAATAAAACTGTTGGACTATAACCTGGTGTTGTGCGACCTCTCAATTTTGTCCACCCCAGTCCAACACCGGCATCTCCGCATTATGTAATAGATGGCAGGCCAAGTAGAAATCAGAGAAGCAAGCCGTCAATGTCGTGATAGGTTGTAACAATGAGGCGAGACTGGATGGCGACTTTGCTGGAAACGCTTGCAGCCTGTAGAAAGCTAAATGTGTGCTGGGACTGCAGTCAGCAACAGCTTCTGCCTGAGGAAAGTGACCAGCTGTGAGGTGGGAGCTTTTATAATACATTTCATGCTGTCATCTATTCAGCTGGAGCAATGGCCACTCAACTCCCGCCTCAGGCTGACAGATGTGGTTCCCGAGCTGCGTGAATCCCGTGGGCAGCCAGGGAAATTCAAAAGGTAGGCTGAAAAAGGCGCCTAAGGGTCTGACAACTACCTGTTAATGATTTGAATTTGGTCGCCCGTCTCTGCTGGTCGGGTCGCTGCCGCACTGGCAAACGTGCCCGAGGGAAAGGCACGTGGGGGCGGGATGACAGCGATTTCCCGATCTGCTGCAACTTATTTCAGATTTCCCACCCGACCCGCCAGCAATCGCGCCTGCACAGACCCCAGAAAATTTCAGCCTATGTTCCCATTTATTTTTAGAGATATTTTGATGTAAGATTTTTCAGGACAAAAGCAGCCAAAGCTACAGACTGCTAATTAACACAGGCTCCTTTAGAGAATTGTGGAAATGTCCAATATGGAAAGAACATACACAATGCAGCTTACTGAAACTGCAGTTCCAAGCTCAAATCTAAAGGAGTTGGAATCTTGAATACGCTATTCATTGTATTGAGAGTTCTTGACTGTTCCGTTCGAGGTAAAGGTAAAGCCAATATTCCTGTCATGTGAACAGTCCTGTGGTTAAAGTATTATTCACTTAAAAGAAGCTGATGATAGTACATGAAGAGATCATGAAAAAATGCCACACTTACTTCCAGAGAAGGTTCTGGAACGTCAGCTGCTCCCTGGCCACTTGCTTGACCTTCCATAACTGAGGATGGGTTGAAGGTCAATTCGCTATGTGAATGGGCACTGGAGCCTGCCTGCTGGAGCTGCCGTGGGTGCTGGGAAGGGCTTCTGTGGTGCAGTGATTGCCCCGATTGGGTGCCAAGGTGAGATGCATGGACTCCTTGCTGCAGAGTAGTGTGGGATTGATCCATTGTGCCAGAATGAGGGATCTGTGGACAAAAGATTAAAAAAGAGATCAAACAATGGGACAACCATAGACATGCAAACCTTTTCCAGGACATTTAACTGATGGTCGGAAGAGTACAAAGCATCACACCACCATTCAAAAGTGTGGCATAACAAATAAGAAATATGGAGCCGGAGTAGGCCATACGGCCCTTCGCGCTTACTCCGCCATTCAGTAAGATCATGGCTGATCTTTTGACCTCAACTCCACTTTCAATCCAATACAAGACCTGTGGAAGTGAAAACTAAAAGACCACAGTCCACCATGGATGGCCTTGTAGGTATAGACACTTCCCGATGTAATACTAAGTCATACAGACCAGAAGGTCCCAGGTTCAATTCCTCATTTGCGAGCTGATCTCAGCAGGGGCAGCAGCTGGAAGTGCTGAAGTTGGCATCGGTGCTTCTGAGCTAGGGAGGGGAAAAAATGTCAACCGGGATTCCTGCTTCTGACCACTTTCCAAAACCCTTGCTACAACAAGCAGATGTCAGTTGAGAATGTATTGGACTCAGCTGTGATTCCCTCTGTATTTGAATAACTACCCCCATATTCACTATCCAGGCTAACACAAAGAATAGCCACTTGATTATGGTGCGGTCGAGCTGTTGCCACCTGTGGAAGAGTACCTCACCAAGAGACAGGAGAAGTTTGGAAAAGGAACAAAATATAGCAGTCATCAACACACTTTAAAATTACATCATGCTTGCCCCAGCTGATCTTCCTGTATTGTAAACTCCATAGATTACAACTCTCATGATATTGTTTTTGAGAGTTAATTTACCCTCGAGAATCATCAGCGTGGGAATTGCAGTTTACATGCTTAGAAAGTGCACAAAACGTTACAAGTGAATGGGAGGTGGAAGTACAAGTTAAAAAATGTATCACAGTAAGAGAGAGACATAGGAGGCAGCCATGTTATGTTATTAGAAAGGGATTAGGTGGGATAGGGTGCTCCTGTTCCTGCTAGAAAGTCTGCCCAGGCTGACATCAGACCGACAGGATTTGGCTCTGCTGTGATGGTTTCCAGGGTTGAATAGTCTGCTGATGCTCACACATTGAAGAAATGGGACTTGGGAAAGGTACCATAGAGCTGTGCCTAGTTCAGTGCCTTCAGCAACAGAGGGAAGAGAAAGAAACTCTGAAGCAATGCTTCTTGTTAACTCTACTACACGCCAAATGCCATCTGGCTCACTTCAGTCTCCTTTCTCCAATGATATTTTTTAAGATATTAGAGACCCGATTCCCCAAACAGGAGAGTATCATCACAGGGAGCGGTGGCTAAGAAGCCCCTGATTGTCCATCCATTAATTTAAATCATCTGAAAATCAATGGCTGCAGGCCCACAATATTCCAACTAGCGCTGTCTGCAAACTCTGCTCCTTCCCAGGAGCACCTGATCGTTTCTTTGGGGGGTCACAATGGCTGTTTTATACCATGAGTCATGACATGGGGGGGGGTCAAGTTCCAATGAATCTTATATATTCAATAATCAATGTTGAAAAAAAGTCACTGTTTTGTGATTATTTACAAAATATAAAGAAAAATGTTTCAGCATCATTCCTATTAGAATTGCTGATTTTGGGGAAATGGATTGCACAATGGATTAGACCGAGGCCTTTCACCTCTAGGGGCTAGATTCAAATGCAGCCATGAATGATAGGATAAAACTCTCCTCTGGCTGGTGACTGTAAGGAACCTATGGGCAGTCTCAATCCTGTTCCTAGTTGAGAAGTCGCACAACACCAGGTTATAGTCCAACAGTTTTATTTGAAATAACAAGCTTTCGGAGCTTACGTGGCCCCTTCCTCAGGTGAAGTAAAGAAATACAGAATCGACAAAGCATATATAGATAGAGAACAATGCATGTGTAACTTACAATGGCAGACGACTAAATTTAATCATCCTGACGGTTTATCTGCCGAGGTGTGACAAAAGGCAATCAGGTCAGCCAGGAAGGTACCACATCAAAGACAAGACATAGCAAGATACAACTGAGACAATGAGGTGGAGTTACAGGGGGTCTAATGTGTCAAAAGCTGCAGTCGGTATGTAAAACGATAAACTTTAAAATTTTTACTTTTTTACTGGGAATCACATCTGTGAACAAGCCAACGACGACTCGAGTCTGGATCACGTCATGTATCGTGACATAAACCCAAGATCCCGGTTGAGGCATCATGACCTGTTCCTAGTTGGCATGGACCCACAAAAACAGAATTGCAGCTGATTTTGCATTAATTGACAACCTCATTTAGGCCATAGGCTGGTGACATTAATACCAGAAAAATGTTTCAGTGCTATTGTGATGCTCTTCTTCAGAGGTTGGGGCTGAGAAACAAATAGGGAGCTCTACTGTTTCTAACCTATTCTGTATCTGACCTTAATGTTGACACTGTTGCCTGAAATGGAAAGTGTTCTAATCATTAGGAGGCTTTGTGATGAACATACAATTTTCAAAAAACCTAGTCAGTTCTCTCAGTAAGCTAGGGGTACACTGACATACCAATTCACTAATTTTGGAGTATAAATCCAAAGTCAGATCGCACTAGGAAATGGAAAACAGCTGGGAGATTTAAACCCAGTCTGCAGATCCCTGACCACACTGTAAATCAGGTCTTCAACAGTTTGGGTTTCAAACTCTTGATTGCAGGTAGCCTTGTAATGCCAGGATGTCAAAATATCACAGGGCTTGAAAACCAGCTGCAGAAAGAGGAAAAATGGGTTTTGAAGGGCCAGTGTATTGGGACTATATTGTATGTTGCGTTTATTCCGTAGTAACAAATACAATGTTAAATGTGACAACTTTATTCTTCCCCCTGAAGCTGAGGGATACTTACTGTCACCCCATCAGAGACAGTATATGCAAACAACTTGTACCTCTTATTCAGAGACAGATTAGCTGCTGACCTACAGTTTACCCAAGTGTAAAATACTGCAGATGCTGGAAATCTGAAATAACAGAAAATGCTGGAAACACTCAGCAGGCCAGGCAGCATCCATGGAGAGAGAAACAGAGTTAACGTTTCAGGTCTGTGACCCTTCGTCAGAACTGGAAAAAGTTAGAGATGTAACAGATTTTAAGCAGGTGCAGAGGCAGGGAAAGGGGGAGGAAAGAATAAAAGGAACGGTCTGTGCTAGGGTGGAAGGCAGGAGAGATTAAATGTTGCAAATGGGGATGGCAGAATCATCAACAACTGCTGATTGAAAAAATAGGGGCAGAGGTTATGGTCTGAAATTGTTGAACTCGATGTTGAGTCCAGAGGGCTGTAAAGTGCCTAATCGAAAGATGAGGTGCTGTTCCTCGAGCTTACGTTGAGATTCATTGGAACAATGTAAGAGGACAGAGAGGTCAGAGTGAGAGTGGAGCAGAGAATTAAAGTGACAAGCAACCGGAAGCTCGGGGTCACCCTTACGGACTGAACGGAGGTGTTCCGCAAAGCAGTCACCCAATCTGTGTTTGGTCTCCCCAGTGTAGAGGAGACTGCATCGTGAGCAGCGAATACAGTATACTAAATTGCAAGAAGTACAAGTAAATCGCTGTTTCACCTGGAAGGGGTGTTTGGGGCCCTGGACAGTGGGAAGGGAGGAGGTAAAAGGGAAGGTGTTGCATCTCCTGCGCTTGCACGGGAAGGTGCTGTGGGGTGGGGAGGGGAGGGGCTGTTCTGTTGGGGGTGATTGAGGAGTGGACCAGGGTGTTGCGGAGGGAGTGGTCCCTTCGGAATACTGAAAGGGGAGGGGAGGGGAAGATGTGTTTGGTGGTGGGATCACACTGGAGGTGGCAGAAATGGCAGAGGATGATCCGTTGAATGTGGAGGCTGGTGGGGTGAAAGGTGAGGACAAGGGGAACCCTATCGTGGTTCTGGGAGGGAGGGGAAGGAGTGAGAGCAGAAGTGCGGGAAATGGAATGGACACGGTCGAGGGCCATGCCAGACACGGTCGGGGGCCATGCCAACCACGGTAGAGGAGAATTCTCGGTTGAGGAAAAAGAAAGACATATCGGAAGCACTAGTATGGAAGGTGGCATCGTCAGAACAGATGTGACGGAGACGGAGAAACTGGGAGAATGGAATAGAGTCCTTACAGGAAGCGGGGTGGGAGGAAGTGTAGTCCAGGTAGCTGTGGGAGTCAGTGGGCTTGTAAAATACTTGTTACTGTTCTTGCTTGTTGACCCTCTGTCAAAACGTCAAATGTAGGTTATGCTGAATGAGTAGATGTCATATACAGCTGTACCAGGGACAGTGGAAACCAACAATCTGAGGGGAGTGTTGCAAGTTCCCTTTTCCTTGGAATATAGCAAGAATACAGGCCAAGTTTATTTGCTATCTTCTGCACGGCGATAGTCAGCTAGAATCAGCCATCCTGGGACTGTTACCAAACATTCTTTAAAGATTTTTAGTTTTGTAATAGAGATTGAAGTCATCTTTTGCTGGGGTGCATATTAGAGACAGTAGGATAGATTTTACGATTGGTTATGTCCAATTAATGGTAGTAAAGTCGGCTTAACCAAAAGTAAAAATGGGCAGAGATTCATTACACCAGATTTCCTCCCACTTGCTTTTGTACTGGTATAACAAGTGACTACCAGATTTCAGTCGATTACTTAAAAATCAGGCACCAATAATTTAATTTAGATGTCTGTAAAATTTCCGGTAAATTCATAGATAAAATGGGCGTCCAGTGCTGCTCGGGTGTATATGAAAGTGTATTTAAAAAGAGCCCTATATTAAGATTTTGAGCAGCATTTTGAGGCTATTTTAAACCCTTTTTCTCATTTATGATCTGTTTGCTGCTCAGGAAGCTTTGTACCAAGTGTCCATTATTTTAATGTGTCCACATTGGGACAATGGGTTTCCCCCTGGAGGAGGAATGGAGAGATGGTGAGCAAGTCAGCCTGCAGCCATCTGACAAGGCCTTTCCACCCCCATTTACAAGCAGCGTGCAGCTACCTGAAAATGACCATGCGGAACTGTTAACATACGCTCCGGCTCGGTCAACCATCACCTCTTCTTGTAAGCTCCAGACCAGGGGTGTCAAACTCAATTTACACTGTGGGCCTGAACCGGCATCCGGGTACTTGGCGTGGGCCACATTCAGCAAAGTTACTTGGACACACCGGGGGTGGAAATTGGTGGACGTCTCACCTGTTTTTTTGGGCGTAAAACAGATGCAATATCTGAGCGCAAGGCCCTGCACTGAATCTGCGATTGGTCCTCACTGTTTTTAGGCGGATCTGGCGGCTGCCTCAAATCAGCGGTGGATCAATTTAAATAAGCAAAGAAGGGTCCTGCGCCCAATTCAGGGCCCTTCTGCAAAATGCGTGACAAACTAGGTGGAGCATGCGCCGTGCAAGCTCCGACTAGTTGTTCCAGTTCTACACTGGCCTCAAGGGATCGCGAGATGCTGCTGAAGAAATGGGTTTTTTTTTTTTTACTTCCCCTTCTGTGGAGCGTGGAGGATCAGGAGTGCTTCTCCCAGTTCCACAGCACTACTGTGGACCATTGCCGGCCTCTACTTGGCCCTCCTGCATCTCCTCCGTGTACAGGAGCTTGTGATGCTCCCCGAGCAGTGAGAATCCTCAGTCTCCGTCCCCTTGTTCCCCATTCGCCCATCAGTGGAAACCAGCTTACACTATTCACCAACAGGTTTCCCGCACCCCTTTACCAGCGGCACCTCTCTCGGCGTCTCTCCCAATCACCACATTGCTGCTGCTGCTCCTGGCTCTGCATAAAATGCTGGGCCCAACACCCACACAACCCCCTACCCCATTCTCTTCCCCCTGCTCAAGCCCAAATCCCCGACTCCCAGTCCCCAGTTTCCCTCTCTCCCTCAGCCCCGAGCCCCAATCTTCCTGCCCCTATTCCCAGTCTCAGTCTCTGACGCCCTCCCCCAGAGCTCCAATATTAATCTCCTGACCCCCCATCTCAGTCCCCTGATCCCACCAGTCCCGATCTTACACTCCACGTGTGCCAGTGGGGGAGGGAGCGGGTGATGGCACGGAGTGGGGCCAATGCTGCGGCGCAAATTTTAAAAGGCACAATTCTCCCAAAGTCAGGCGAGGTGGGCACATTAACGGTTAACTAATAACGCGCCACTTGAATAACGTCCGACTGGCCTAATCGCGCTTTAATGTTCCATATTCTAACTAACACAACTGACTCCAGTGGAACTGGTTGCATGATATTGTGCTGCTGGTATTCTAAATCAGCATGTTTATTCAGTGTACATGTCAGGTTGCTCAGAAGTGACTACACTTCTGGTTTATGGACCTCAACAAACCTACAGGCCAAACAGAATTCAGCAATGCCAGTGGCACGCGTTTACATTTGCTGCCACCCCCACACCTGTGGAAGTATGTACATCACCTTGTTTATATTCTAAGCTGTCTCCTGAGGCAAGACCAGATATAAACAAACATGAGATCAGATAAGTCTGTTTTTTGGCAGCTATCTAGTATACTTGAACCATAAGATTACAATAATTTTGATAACCCTCATGTCGACATTAATGAGGTTTGATATTTTCCAAATTGATAGAGTACGGTTAAGTGTAAATACCATATGAAAGGTGGCTCCACTGCCTTAGCACTGTAACTATTCAGCTGCCTCAGTGACTAATCTCTAGGGACATGGCAACTGATGCAAAAACATTTCAAGGTGCAAAGCCTTACCTGATCTGGCATGGAATGCCCAAGGGGCTTGTCAGGAGTCATATTTGGGATGTCTGGTGGGTAGGACAGTGGTGGTCCGTGCATAAACTCATTAATGGATGTGTTGGTAGGATTGCCATGGGGGAAATCAGGAAAGTTCCCCTGCCCAGAATAGACAGAATCTGTTGAAAATAAAAAGCAGTGCTATCACCAGGTTCTGGTGTATTATATCGATGCATCGTAGCAAAAACACACTTAACCAAATACACCTTAATGTTGTGTGATACTCTTCATTCATCCTTCAAACTGCTCATACCCCAATGATAGGCCTGTATTAACCAGTACTTCACCTAGTGTTATACAACTCAAAATACTCTCTCCAGACAGCATACAAGTCTATATTCGTTCTCCTGGTGTGTTTTACAGTCCAAGTTAACAATATGAACATTTCATACCCTGCATTATACTGGACTGAAATCTTGGTGACAATAAAAAACACACTTTGGAATGTGTGTAAACGTTCTAATGTGTAATCAGTCCTTGATTTTATATTTGCCAAATGTATAGAATTAACGAGATGCCGTAGCTTGCAGCCTCGGTTTAACGGTTAACAACCTATGAAGTTGGGCATTATCACAAAGAGGTGGGTGTCACACAGCACCTGATATTCCCCACCTCAGTGACTTCTCTATGTCAGATATTCTTCTTGGAGGCCCCAAGCAGAAACAGGCAGTTTGCAAGGAAGATTTAACTCGATACCACCTCACTGCTAGTTACACAACATCACTAGTGGGCTCCAAGCATGTTGCTTCCCTTTTGGTTGGAACTGAATGTGCACTGTGGAAAAGAAAATGTGTTAAAACCAGAAATAAAAATAAGTCCTTTCAGTAGGCACGTGCATGCCTGCCTTGCAGTAATATAACCTCATACTTACCATGAGCATCACCACCGGAGACCGACTAGTAAATGATAAAACAATGGAACTCTTATTTTGGAAGAAAATTCAATGGGGGAGAAATTAGTGTGGTTTGCGCCACACATTAGTGCCACGAGATGGCACTAAAACGCTGTGGAGAGCTTTATCTCAGGTTGCAGCGCTGCACGCCATATCGGTGTTGCCGGTAGCGTTGCTGCTGAACGCGATCGCCATCATGGTGATCGTGACGTCAGTGAGTATGCAACGCTCACTTGACGCCTGATCTCCCAACTTCGTTACAGCCAATGAACTTACCGGCTGGAGAAAACAATGACGCTATTTAAAGGGATCATCACCAATCACTTGGACCTAACAGGTTTTTGAAGTTTGAGTGGCTGTGTGCTACTTCCTGCTACTGGAAGAGTTTTCTTTATTCATTTCAAGGTTCTTTGGTATCAGAGAGTGTTGTGGCAAGTACAAAACTCCATAATTATTTCTGAAAAGCTCCGTTCTGCCATCAGGATTTGTAAATAAGTGCTCCTTCTCGTTGCCCTTCTTGATTGTTGAGGCAGCTGCACACCCGACAATGCTGAGAATGAGGTGCTACAGCATCAATGAACCTCCCCTTTAAGTAGTGAAAAAAGCCTGTGGCAAGCATTACTTGCGTTTAGACTGCCCCCGATATTGGTCCACCAGTGTAACGCCAATGAGCTTGGGTTTTTAGACGAGAATCATGACTGCAATCATTTTAATGAGGAGTGAGGACAAATTTTGTGTGCGGCCCAGACAATTTTCAACTGGCGCTACTTAACCATTTTTAGTCTAAACACTGCCCATTTCTTGGCTATAACGAATTTCTAGCCCAATGTGCTATTGAACTTTCTACCGAAGTACTTCTAATTTCTAAAGTTGATTACAAGGTTGAATTTGATAAATCCCCAGAACAACAGATATTTACAATATTCTTCCAATAAATAAAAACTGGGAAGTTTACAATTCTTATTTTTGTGCAAAAGTGATAAATTAATAAATCAAGCTACAGAAAAATTGCTACAAATCCAATTTTCTACCATTCTGGTGCACTTGAAAATACAGTAAAGTCTCTCAGTGTAAAACTACTTAAGTTAGCCAAAGGCTTATTGTAAATTGGGGTGTCTAAGCTGTGGTTCCTAAGCCTTGGCTATCCAGACCTATGTGCGTTTGTTTATATATCTTATTTACTGGTTTGTTGTTACAAAATTTGGAGAGTTGTTGTCTCTTGTTGGTTGATAATTCCTCAAACAGAATAAATACCAAGTTATGTTGTATCAGTAACTTGAGATTTTGCAAATTAACGGGAGTATGGATTTAAACTTTATAGTGGGTCTGAGGTACTACTCACCAATGCAGCCTACAAGGACAAACGGCTTGGACACTCGTGTTCGAACTGATTAATGGCCGCTACATGAGCAGTTGTACTATGTGCACGTTTCCTTTACCTATTATTCTCCCTTGTGTTTTGGTCAGTCCTATAAAGGGGCTTTTTCTGCCTGACCAGGCTAGTCCTGCAGCATTACCCTGTCTTTATTCTTTTAAAAAGCTGATTGAAATAAAAACTGCAAATGCATATCACGTCAGTGTGTCAGAGCAATGTGCCTGGCATGGGAAGGTCTTGGGTGCAGCTGTGCTTCTGACTAGAGTGAAGCACAAAGGAAAAGGACACTGCAACTCACAAAATGAGCCAAGCCTCCACTGATAGCAGGAAATACAGATGCTGCTTGTCACTACTGGCAAACCCGACAGCTAAAGGGAGGCGAGGACTGATGCGTGGAAGAGGCAAGTGCCTTTCCAGCACTGCTTGTGGACCAGGAGCAGCAGGAGTGCTCTCCTCCGGCCCATCAAGCTAACCTGCTTCCCTCCCTGAGATTGGAATCACCGACGGCCCCCCAACCCCGATCTCCCGTGATCACCCCCCGACCCTCCACGCCACACTGTACCCCCGCCCCCAACCCCAACCCGAGAAGCAGGAAACCGACCTGCTCTTGGGCTGTGTCCTCTTTTGCAGTGCTCCCCGCCCGACAAGGAGCCAAGCCTATCAATCAGCTGGCTTCCGGGCGGGGAGCTACAAAAAAAACACGCACGCAGTGGTGTTAAAACTCCACAGCGTTCGGGAAAACCTGGACTTCCAGACAGGAACTCCCCCGCTTAGCAATCCCGCCCCAGTAATTATCAGGGCCACCGTGTCCTGGACAGGATAAGCTAGTGCCTGCCACCCTTACTGTGTCCATCACTGACTTTTGCACACTAATCTTGGGATTTATTATCGTTTTTCTTCAAAAGCAATCATTCCATTCTGTCTGTATCAATTGTAATTATCTACAGCCAAGGCCCTGTAAATCAACAGCACTGCACAGTACAAGTGCCTGCTTCGGATTTGACAGCTGCAAGTGGTTCCTTATGTCCCTGCACTCGATTTTATTACTCTAACCCTGCTTGTCACTAGAGGCACATACAAAATGCTGCTGATAATGTGAACGTTAAGAGCTTTACCAGCTTTCTCTTTGTTCCTCTTAAGCTAGAAATGCCCCATCCAAAAAGCTCTTCCTTCTTCCTACATTCACACAGTATTGAAATCAAGATTCATTGCCCTGTCTTGTACTTCAACTCATTCTTTTTCCACAGGGCCTCAGAACTGTGGAACTCCACCTTTCCTTCCCCCTACAAATTACAGCTTTTAAAACCCAAGATTGGCATCACCTAATAGCTATAGCCCTGAGTTTAACCTAACTAGTCCAGTGGGAATGGGGCAGCTCAGTGTTGGGCGCCCATTATACACCCTGCCTGATCTTACACTCCATTGAAGTCAATGCAGGGTAAAATTAGGTGTGGTATAAAATGGGCCTTTGACCCAAACCCGCCCTGTTCCCACCAGGCGTTTTAGGTTAAAATTGGGGTTTGTGTCTCAGTTTACCCAGTCTCTTCTCTAACTTTTCAACCATGTGCTGCACTATGACATTAGGGCTGCACCTTATTTATTTAAGTGTTATATTAAACATCAAATTTAAGGATCCTCTGGTATTTCATGATGGGAACAGAGCATTGTTCTGCACACAATATACAGTTGCAATATGACTCACCGTCACACCAGATCCAAACTGCTGGACTATCTGCAGCTTATCCCATCCCAAGTGGAAGGATGGAATTTAATCAAAATAAAAATAAATTGAGACCTTTTGTGACAAACCTAATCCTTTCATGGAATTCCCTCGTACGAGACCAAATATAAAATTAAGCAGAAAATATTTTCCAATCGTGTATTTTCATTCATGGACTTTCCCTCTCCGAATTGCAAACTCTTTTAAAACGTCATATTTTATACAGTAACGTTGATTAATTTAGGGTGAAAGTAATTGAATGGCCTGGGATACAAATATGCCTTTTATTTTTAAAAGCTGCGTGCAGTGAAGGAGAGACAAAGCGATGAAGCAGGAAACACAAAATACACTGGGGCTCGGACATGGTTAATCATGATTCTGCCTAACAAAAGTGAATTATTCAGACACAGCCTAGTCACTGGTTGTGACCCACTTCTCAAAAAGTGAGAGGTAGACACCCCTGATATGTGCAGCTACCATGGATAAAGCCTACCAGTGCAGGGAACTTACAATTTATGGGATATTTTTGTGAGTATTGGCAGAAATGATAATGAGGGAGACATCCACTGCAGGGAGTGAAACTGATGCCGAGAAAAATCAGGATTATTGTTGATAGATCATAGATACTTACAGCCATTTGGCCCGTCTTTTCAGGAAGAGCAATCCAGATCCTGACAACTCAGAGTGAAAAAAATTCTCATCCTCTCCCCTCTAGATCTTTTAGCAATGAGTTTGAATCTATGACCTCTAGTTATTGACCCACTCACCAAAGGTAATATTTTTTCCCTATTTATTCTATCAAAACCTCTCATCATCATCTTGAAAACCTCTATTAGGTCCCCTCTTAACCTTCTCTGTTCCAAGGAGAAAACAGTCCAAACTTTTCCAACCTCTCCTCATAACCGAAGTCCCTCATCCCTGGTAACATCCTGGTAAACCTCCTCTGTACCCTTTCTAAGGCCTTTACATCTTTCCTGACGTGTGGGGCCCAGAATTGTCCACAATACTCCAGCTGAGGCCTAACCAGTGATTTAGCCTGATCTCTTTGCTTTTATAATCTATGTCTCTATTTATAAACCCAAGTAACCCATATGGTTTTTTAACCATCTTATCAACTTGCCCAGCCACCTTTAAGGATTTGAGTATATGGACACCAAGGTCTCTCTGTTCATCTACACTTTTCAAAATCGTGCCATTTATAGTATGCTATCTTTCCATATTAGTCCTCCCAAAGTGCTTCACACATCTCCGCATTGAGCTCCATCTGCCATGCTTCTGCCCATTTCACCATCCTGTCTATGTCATCCTGAAGCCTAGAACTATCCTCATCATGATCTACTACTTTGCCAAGTTTTATATCATCTGCAAACTGTTTGATGTTTTCATTTACCTGACATTAAAAACATTTCAAGTAAAAGGGGGAAAAATGGGAAAATCGATAAAAGAAATGTGTGGATAAACAGCTTGTTGAGGAGGTAGCTTAGATTTGAAATGCCAAGATAATCCAGCCAAAGATAAGGAATAACTGCAGATTTCTTCACTGTTTATCCCTTTTAATTATGTGGGGTTTTATTGGTGTAACTAAGGTAAACATTGGAAAGCTGTAAGGATCTTTCTAAGCAAACTGACTTTATATCTACCAATATGTTAGTGTACAGGTCTGGAGCAGCAGCTCAGCCTTGTCCATGTACTTACTCTGATGAGCATATTCACTGTTATTGCTGCCCCCTGGTGGCAGTGACAGAGATGGGTAGGGAGATGTTCCTGGGCCCAGTGCTGCAATCATCTCCATTACATTCGGCATGATCATCTGGCTGGGGCTCATTGTCTTGCACCTCTTGGCCATGGGACCATCTGGGTCGTCCTTAATGTGAATGTCTGACTTCACTGGTACCGGCCTCCAGCTGCACGTAGGGTCAATTGTAACCTCTTCAAACTCAGTGCTAGGAAAATTAAACAGAAATGTTAACTTTTCTTGTCCAAGTGCTTTCAGGTTGCTATGCCCTTACCATTCTGTGTCCATTTATGTTTATATTGTATATGACGATGTGAAAAGCCTATTGGGCACCATAATTCATCTCAGTGAATTTGAAATCAGCCAGGGTTCCAGCTCCCGAGCAGTATCCAGCAACTTCTGCTGAAAAGTGCACAAGGATAGAGATAACATCCACTGAAATAGCCTGTCAGTGCTCATTATTGAGGCTCATTTGATGAAAACTGGCCATTTACATGGATTGCTACAGTCAATATCCATACACAGGTTTCATGCAAGAGTCAGGAGTGGAAACTGTGGCCAATGTATTCCCAGCACTGCCAGAAGCCCAACTGTTGCAGCATAACCCTCAGATCTCCCCCTTTCATCAGATTCCCCCACTTGTTCAACAAGCCCTGAATTTGAAGCTACATTTGAATTCTGCCCGAATATTTCGCAATTTTAGAATGTTTTCCAAACACAGAACTGTTGGTTTTGATTTAGAGTTACAGGAAAAAAGCAAGACTGAAAAATTATTTATATTTTACCTTTTCTCAGTTCAAGGGATCATTGTTGGGGGAATGGCTCATAGAAACTACCTCCGACTGTCGAGGCACAACCACTAACAAAATGATGGCAAGAACACCAGACAGCTCACCCACATTCTTGCCCTACTCTCTGTAACTTTTCATTAACCTCATTATTGCTCCAGACAACAAACACAATGTTCAGCGTACAGGTTCTTTCAATAAGGTTTGTACTTATAAGTGTAATACGCAGCTAGCTTTGAAAAAGAAATGTAAAAGGAGTGTATCCCTAAAGAAAGTATTTTGATTTGCTGTTCAAAGACTGCCGCGGCATCTAGTTCGTAGCCGCCAGGTCACAGACAGCTATCAGCAGCCGGCCGCCAGCTCACAGACAGTCTGTGTCAGCACCATCTCATAGACAGCCACCAACAGCCAACTGCACTCAGCTGCCAGCTTGCAGTTAGCCACCTGCAGTTAGTCCACAGCAAGACGAAGGGGGAGAAGTGGACATGAGAGTTCGGTGCCTCAGGTTACAAGAGGTTCTCTTAACTTCAAGGTTGTACAGAGCTCTGAGCCATGCAGGATGTTAGACTGTATATAGTAGTCTGTGAGTTGCCCAGTCATTGTGCATTAGGACTGAGATGAGGAGATATTTCTTCACTCAGAGGGTGGTGAATCTTTGGAATTCTCTACCCCAGAGGGCTGTGGATGCTCAGTCGTTGAGTATATTCAAGAATGAGATTGATAGATTTTTGGATACTAAGGGAATCAAGGGATATGGGGATCGGGCAGGAAAGTTGAGTTGAGGTCGAAAATCAGCCTTCTCTTCTTCTTCTTCTTCTTCTTCTTCGGCAGTCCCTCGGAACCGAGGATGACTTGCTTCCACACTAGAAAATGAGTTCTCAGGTGACTGATGAGTCCAATGCGGGACCTACAGTCTCTGTCACAGGTGGGGCAGACGGTGGTTGAAGGGGGCGGGTGGGTGGGGTGCTTGGGTTGACGTGCGCTCCTTCCGCTGTTTGCACTTGGCTTCCGCTTGCTCCCGGCGAAGAGACTCGAGGTGTTCGGCACCTTCCCGGATGCTTCTCCTGCACTTTGTGCGGTCTTGGGCCAGGGATTCCCAGGTGTCGGTGGGGATGTTACACTTTTTCAAGGAGGCTTTGAGGGTGTCCTTAAAGCGTTTCCTCTGCCCACCTGGAGCTCTCTTGCTGTGTCGGAGCTCCAAGTAGAGCGCTTGTTTTGGGAGTCTCGTATCGGGCATGCGGACGATGTGACCCGTCCATCGGAGCTGATCGAGCATGGTCAGAGCTTCGATGCTGGGGATGTTGGCCTGAGCAAGAACACTGACGTTGGTGCACCTATCCTGCCAATGGATTTGCAGGATCTTGCGGAGGCAGCGCTGGTGGTACCTCTCCAGTGCTTTGAGGTGCCTGCTGTACATGGTCCATGTCTCTGAGGCATACAGGAGGGCGGGTATCACTACTGCTCTGTAGACCATGAGCTTGGTGCCGGATTTGAAGTCCTGGTCTTCAAACACTCTCTTCCTCAGGCGACTGACGGCTGCACTGGCACACTGAAGCCATGATCTTATTGAATGGCGAAGCAGGCTCAAGGGGGTGTATGACCTACTGCTCCTAATTATGTTCTTATGTTGTTATTGGTATTCACACAGCTACAGAACGAAACATTGCTGTTGTCACAAACAAAGAAGCAACATATTCACTTACTTCTGAATGGCTGCCAAGATGCCCCACATGTACTGGTCTACTTCCAGCCCTTCCAGCAGTGCTGTTTTACTGTTAAAAATTAAAGAGAACTGTATTAAAGGCTAAAGTTAATAAAGCGCAGTGCAGGACTACAACTCCAAACTAACACAGCACTATAGGGTCAATTTTTCAAATGCTCATTCCCAGCATAGAGCTTTAGTTGGAGGGTGTGAGGGGCCTGACGCTTATACAAAGAGCAGCCGAAAAGACCTGGTAAGCACATTTCTCAACTGACCCTCCGGACCTGCAGGCCTTGGAGCCTTCTGGCAGCTGCTCTCTAACAGTAACAGCCATAAGGCCCCGAGGCTGGTGGCCAGAACTACATCTGCAGGCCTCTGCTGTTTGCAAGTGCAAGGCCCCGGTAGGGGTGGGCCTGCACCTGGGGTGCAACATAGCCATGCTCACGTACACCAAATGTGGGTGCTGCTCGGCCTGGCCCGGCCTGTGCTGGGGCAGGGAAATCAGCCCCTATTTGTGAAAGCTCAATTTTTATCCTTTTATCTTTCTCTATGCTTCAGATGGGCTCACTAAGATCAGAAGCTCACAGTGTGGAGAATGGTTATGCATCCTACTACACTGTGCCACTATCTATCGATGTGTCGAACCATGGGGCTAAAATTGTGCCACTGGCCTAAGAAGGGGAAAAAAAATCAGCCAAGGTTGATTGTTGTCCAGTGATCCAGTGATATGGGCAACACGGTGGCATAGTGGTTAGCACTGGTGCCTCACAGCGCCAGAGACCCGGGTTCGAATCTGACCTCGGGTGACTGTCTGTGTGGAGTTTGCACATTCTTCCCGTGTCTGCGTGGGTTTCCTCCGGGTGCTCCGGTTTCCTCCCACAGTCCAAAAATGTGTGGGTTAGGTTGATTTGGCTATGATAAATTGACCCTTAGTGTTAGGGGGGATTAAATACGTGGGGTTACGGGGGTAGGGTGGGATATGTGTACTGTGGGGATTAAAGCAGGGACAGGGTACTGGATTTGGATGATCAGCCATGATCGTATTGAATGGCGGAGCAGGCTCGACGGGCCGAATGGCCTACTCCTGCTCCTAGATTCTATGTTTCTATGATCCCTGCTGGAAAGTACACAAATGTGGAAATCAAGTGAGGGCAAGATTTGGATCAGCCTCGACAGTCTCCACAATTGAATATCCTGCCAGCACTCATTCTCCAGGCTAACAAATAAAGAGAGGAAACTTGGTGAGGTACCATAAGACCCCAGTGGCTGTGGAACTGTACCCGAACATATTAGAAGACAAGGGGAGACAATTGAGGAGTCTTGTTTTAAAAACAGAGCTGATAACCAACTGTAATGCTTTTTTCCCACAGTTTTCACTAATGACTCTACTAATGAGGAACTGAATGAAGTTACACTTTGCACTTACTTGCACACTGGACATCTCCACGTTCCTCTCTCACAGTTCAACTGTAGATAGGACTCAAGATCGAAACACTAGTAAGCACAAGAAAGCAGAGTGAGGTTCATTAATCCTGTCTTGCAATTACCCAATTGTGAAATACTTTGAGGGTTAAATTCCTTTTGTTGATCATTTTAAATTAACACTTGGGTATGTATTGGATGCATGCACTCTGAACAATACTGAAGTAAACAGAGGAAATCTCATTTCGTACTGACAGGAACTTTTTTCACTAAAACTATGAGCAGGATGACTTTCGAACCCTTTATAATTTACCCAATTGATTTTTTGAATTGAAACAAGACCGTCTGTAACCAGAAAATTGGCACACAGTCATCGTCATCTGAATTCTCTGATTATAGGTTCTGATCATTTATGTTGGCTTAAGTTAACTGTCTTCTGCTATGCACACTTAAATACTACTGATCAGGAGCCAGTGTTCACAGATCGTGGACCTGGTTTCCTGAACACACAACCATGAGTGAGAAAACAAGATAAATATGGAAACACTAAATGTTACAATATTTTTTCTTAGATGCATGCACACCTCAGGCCAATCAAGGAAAATAGAGGACTGTAGGATACGCAAGTTCCACAACATGTCTCGCTCGCCTTTTTCTTTTTCTTTCCTTTCTCTGCCTCACAGTCTGCTTTATACTCGTGTTTTTGATTTTTTCCTCTCTCCCTTTGTACCTCTCTCCTTGCCCAAATAAGTGTCAGCGCTGTCTCAAACAGTTAATTTATTTCAATTTCCTCTCTTCCCTCGAAAGACACTAACTTGGGTGGGATAATGTGACACGGCATTGCTACGCTTAGTGTATGAATCCACAGCAAATGTGCAACTGCACCCCAGTCTAACTGGCAGACTCTCCTGTGAGAGCCTAGATAATGGCCTGGATTTTCTGATCTGGTGGGAATTCGGCCAGGTTGGGGCTGTTGCAGCCTTTGCATCTGCCTGTCTCCTCCACCCTGAATCTGGCAGATCTGCCAGAATCAGACTAATTATAAATTTATGCCAGTATTTCTGGTTGCATCTGGGTGCCCACTTCAAGAGGAAGGGGAGAGAAATCACTGTGGTACCTGCCGAAGCATTAGGGGAGCAGAGCACTGGTATCATGATCAGGGACCGTGCAAGTTTGTCAGTCCTACTGACCTGTATGTGTTTACAGTCGTGTCCTCGTGCTGGAAGCTGGATTCGCCTGAATGTGATCGGACATTTCAGGGACACTTTAATTGCTGTTTGTTCAACTCCATCCTCTCCATTTAGTCCAGGGTTACCGGACGATACTGCACTGCTGTTGAAATTCCGCTTGACTGTTACATAGAAAAAGAAAAAAGTTTACAAGATTGCACAAAAACAAATTATATCCTGCAGAATGTACAGCAGCTTTATCGACACAATGAATCCTGCTTAATTTTTCATCTCTTCGTCTGATGGCACTGATTTTTGCTAGGTTCCTGCAGCCTTGCAACGCTCCAGTGCATCATCCAAGTGACTATACTTCATGTGTGAGTCTAGACAGGAAGTCAGCAGAGTATTTTACCACATTGGGTATCACCGCCAATCCTGCTCCTATCCTCCACCAATATCCACACACAATACTTGCAATAGGAGTCATTAGGTAGAGATCACCAGAGAATCCTGGCTAATTTTACTCCCTTCAAAGCCCAATGAAGCCCTGTTCTTAGAACTCTGTATTTTGGAAAACTAAAAATTAGGAATTATGAAAAATTAGGAGGGGATATCAGGTGAGACTTTTAAACCTATGAAATCATAGATTATGGATAAGTTACTACATAAGCACATTAAAGCAGACAGTACAAATGGGCACAAGAGACAATTAGATGTGTTTCAGGAGAAAGGATTGAAGGATATGGTTGGTGAATGGGGTTGTTCTGTGAAAAAAGGATTGTTGGACCTAATGGCCATTTCCTACTGCTAAACATTCTTCTGTTCTTGGTCAATTCTTGACAGCGTGTTTTTTTCCAGAATTGACTATGCATTTGGTGAGTACTCACTTTTTGTTATGCAGTGCTCTGCGGGCAGAAGTCTCTTTTTCAGCAGGCCTTGTAATACTGATCGGACTGAAGGCCTGTGCACTAACTGGAGCACAAACAGATGCGACTGCAAGAAAAGCAACAGAATGTCATTCAATCAATAGCTGGAGAATTACTCCAGACTCAGTGTCTCCATATGGAACTGCAATGAAGAGTCTGTTTTTAAGGCGATTTGTTTGTAAAGTGCCTCCACAGAGAAACCTAGTTACCTTGCTGATGTGACTAGATAAACCCCTCGCTGCAAGAATGAGGCAGATTTCCCAACCAATATCTACAAATGCTAAACATGCACATTCTAAATTCCTGCCTGTGCTATTTTAACCCTTCGATGGATCAACAACAGCAATTAAAAAAGTGCAGAGGAATTTCGTACGAGTGCGTCAAGTGTTTGTCTGTGAACAACAGCATTGGTCGGAAGACCTACCCTCTGTGTACTTGCACATCTAAATGTCCATCTCTTCAAATATTGAGAAAGATGCAGGTGCTGAAATATATGTGGGTCCCTAATGAACAAATAGTGGGTTTTCATATTTTTCAATGAGATTTAATCTAACTGAAACAACTAAACTCTGCGATCCCCGAGCTATTCATCTCATAACTAATAAAAGTAACCTAATTACAATCTATGGAATGCCACGACATGCTCAATTTACTATTTCAATGAGGCTACTGGGAGGTAATGCCGAGAACAGACGAAGCATAGCCCGGCTTAAGGGAAAGGGAGAATATTGGATGAGTCAACATAGTCCTACGGATTAAAATTGCACTGTGCGCTATTAGAAACTAACACATTCATAGGAAATGTCTTTGTCTGTACCAACTCACCTAATGTATAGCAGAATTTCAACCCTCCAGTGTTTAGCTTAAGAGAAGCAATGAAAAAGGTTTGGAAACACATCACCAATCTCCCCTCTTGAATGAGGAATGTGGGGGTTGGGCAGAGGAGCGCACACAACCGCAGCTTACAATATACCGTCAATACAGAAAGTGTTCCAAGGTGCTTCACAGAGGAGACAACAATGCCCAATAGTAGTGGAATAGTTAGGAAAGATGATCAAAAGCACGGTCAAATATACAGAGGCAAAGGTCAACCTGAAACGTTAACTTTGTCTTTCTCTCCACAGATGCTGCTGACCTGCTGAGTATTTCCAGCATTTTCTGCTTTTATTTTAGATTTCCAGCATCCACAGTATTTTGCTTTTGTGTCAAATATATCGGCTTGGAGGAGGCTTTTAAAGGGAAAAGGGAAGTACCAAGGGAGGGTCCAAACAGTGGGGCCTAGACAGCAGAAGGATCTGCTACTGATAGTGAAGCAGAGGGAAATGGGATGCACAGGAGGTCAGATTTGGAAGACCAAAGGGTACAGGCTGAGATCTGGGCTGGAGGAGGTTGCAGGTGGGGCGAGTCTGCATGGGGATTTATAAATAAGGTCAAGGATTGTGAATTTAATGTGTTGCAGGAGTGGGGGGGGGGGGGGGGGGGGGCTGAGAGTCAGTGAAGCTCAGCAAGGATGACAGTGACAGGTGAAAATAAAGCAAAACTATCAGAGAGCAGTTATACTTACACAGCAGCAGGCAGTCACAGTGATCTGAATGGTGTTCCTCCCAGGCTGGCACACATGTTTCAAATAGAGAGGTTTGTGGGATGTTTTATTGTCGCCTCGCTCTATTGTGAGGGGTGTAGCATTCACGCTAACCTGCACAGAGGCCGGCCAGTTTGTGTTCATCTGTCTGTCTTCATGATGATAACATTTAAACTGAAGCTCCAAATCTGGCCTGAAGGAAAGATGTGGAGCAGTGTGCATTAAAACAGATCCCTTTTCCTGGGTGTTTTTCATACTGAAATCAGAATGATTAGTAAAAACACATATTTGTATGTCACCTCCCCTTTATTTTTTAAACAGTGAGACTGCTTTGAAAAATAATATTTTTTGTGATTTGTCCACTCATCAAGGTGTTCGTACTCGGAATGGAACACTTTCCATTTGAGGTACCCAGTGTCAGCATCAAGCACTCCCAAGTCAGATCCAGCATAAGCTATACACAGACTAAAGCTCCATATACCATGTCCCATAAAGCACTACCAGGCCAGGTATAGTAAAGATACTCTTTCCTCAACAATGTGCCTCTGAGCAGTGCTCCCTACTGCACCAATGTGAACATTTTCCATTTCCCACACCAGCCATCTTGTGGCCTTTTGAGTGTGATGATCAGTATAGTACTGAATTAGGTGTAGTTTTGTTCTGTGGGCCCTTGTCCAGTGGGAACTTAGTTGAGACTGGTCAAATTCATTTCATATAGAGTTCTTCCATTCAGCAGGGAGGAATTTCTTATCCCACCAGACTGGGCTGCATTTAATGGACACTCCATGAGAGGGCAGATCTGCTCCCAGGCCTTTGTCAAAGCACCTCTGAATCAGTTACCGGAGGATGCAGAGCAACTCTGGTAATTGTCCTTTCCTAACTGTCAGGAGTCTTGGCTACTTGATGACAACAGTTCAGATAACAGACTACTGGCGGTGTGTTAGTGGAGGCTGGAACACGACTGCATTCCACCCTGTCATAATGCCCACTGATGCTCCAATAAGCAGTGTTGCGGTGCCATCTTAACCTTTACACTGTTTAAGATACGGCATTGTTTTGCTATTTATAATTTTGCTTGTTTGCATTATGAAAATGTATCTCTGCTGACAGCCTATTGGGTACTGCCTTTTATGGTACTAAGCCAACCAGACCAGAAAGTTACAAGTCCAAACTGTCAGTCTGTGCTGAGTCAGCCAGGGGAGCAATAGGCGAGTAACAATTGAACTGGATTGAGGGATGAAAAAAAATCAGTGAGGGTTTCAGTATTAAACAAATACTAATTTTCTAGGGTCCCATATGAAGAATGGCCCCTTGGCTGAGGTACCGGGAATGCACTGGGACCTGTGAAACCGTACCATGGTATGAGTCAACTTTCTCAAGGGATGAGGAGAGAAAATTGGCAAAAAAAAACAATGGGGCATTTGAGGATAGTTCTGTTTCCGAAACTACAGAATATTCAGGCTACAGTAAAACCCAGGTGCCTGCAGGTAAATTAATCTGGGATTTGTAATTCAGACTCATGGATTTCAATAAATTCAATTCCTTTCTGGTTAGTGTCAAACTGACGTGCACTTTTTACAGCAAGTGCTTCTGGCTGGCAGCTTTTAGCAACTGACTGCCTTTTTGCAAAAATATGCCAGAAATATATATAATGGCAGTAACTCCTACACCTCCAGATATATCTCTGTGTCATCTTTGATTATTCAGCCAAGTCAAGATTTAGCTCTTGCCTTTATAATGAGCACATCACCATAACTGTAATGCAGCAAGAAACAGAGGAGACACCCAAAACTGAGGAAAATCAGTGCAGTAATGAGAATCAAGTACCGGCTCCACTGTACTGGCTCTACAGTACTGCTTCCATGGCGATGCCCATGCAAATCTCCTAATGCAAATCTTTTTCAGGAAAAAGTGCACGTAGTCATCAAAATTTGGAATGGTCTTGCACATAGGAAATTGGGAGTTAAAAACGTTAGATTCATTCAAGATAAAGTTAGATGATGTGACAGGGAGGCAGTAACTTTATTACTTTATTAACTTATTCTGTTTCTGAAACTACAGAATATTCAGGCTACAGTAAAACCCAGGTGCCTGCAGGTAAATTAATCTGGGATTTGTAATTCAGACTCATGGATTTCAATAAATTCAATTCCTTTCTGGTTAGTGTCAAGTTAAGACAGGCCGATTGGTCTTGTGATCAAGACTAAATGAATTATATAACATTGTGGGAAACTCTCCTAATGATTGCGACGAACAGTGGATCTATACAATAGGTTTCACTTTACAGAAATACACTAGCCATCGGAGACTGTGCAAACCTGATTGCATGTGACCTCTGATTAGATGTGTAGTACAGTGAATTCTGCACTGTGAATCTGTCACACCATGAAGTATAACTGCCTCCAGGGTGGGTTCATGCCAGGATCTATTCAGCGACAGAATATATCATCTTCTGCATTATGCATCTATGGATATGTCAGTCACTGACGGTGCATAAACACATACAGAGCCAGCCAGTCTCTCTTGTACACATGCTGCAATGTGAAAATTCACAAACACACTAAGTATTACCCCCCACCAATTGTGGGTAAATGCACCATCCAGTTTGGTGCTGGGCCACAGAGACCAGAAAGGTCCCTGGTCTGTTTTGAATTTGCTGCAAAGAGCCTCCCTTTGCTGAAGTTTGTGGGGAAATTAGCCAGGTCCTGATGCTAGTCCTGATCTCTATTCAGTTGCTCATGATGGAAGATGCACATTTGTGTACACCGAGTGAGAGCCGGTTTGGGTTGGCTGTGATACCTCACATGGTTATGCAGCCCGCTGACACTAAGGGGTAGAAATTAGGTCGCGCCCCATTTGGGGCGCAAATATCGTCCGGACGCAAATATTAGCGTCTGGCGCTAATTATCGGCACTGACAGGAAACTTCACTTTTACCGCCCCAGGAGGTGAGTGGAGCGCTAAAGCAGGCGCGGCACACCTGTCTTAAGGCGCAAAGGCCAAGAGTGAGGCGCTAACTCAGCGCACGAGCGCAGCGCAGCTGCTGCCAGTTAGCGAGGGAACACAGACACACTGGCGCCGGACACTTAAAGCGGGGGGGGCCACTTACTCCCCAGCCACACCCTGCTCATTGCAGCCTTGAATCTCAGCCTGGAGAGACCTGTAATCCATTTTGCTGCCAAGCATGGAGAGGGTGAGAGAACGCGCTCATCGCTTCACCGAGCGGGCCTTGGATGCTCTGGTTGACGCAGTGGAGCGCAGACGATGCATGCTGTTCCCGGAGAGTGGCAGGAGGCCTTTGCCACGCGAGTTCAGAAGAGTGTGGAGGGAGGTGGCTCAGAGCGTCTCCTCCAGGAGCATGGTGCCCAGGACCCATGTTCAATGCCGCAAAAAGTTCAACGACCTCACTCGGGTCGTCAGGGTGAGTGGCTTTTTCTCAATACCTCTCCATCCCTCCATCTCAACCTCACTCTATGGCCAGAGGGTCTTAAAACCCCAATGCACAACACTCATCCAACACCTATGGCCCTTTCATCAAACACACACACACATTCTACACTTTGCATACAGTAAGGGCTATTCACCTATGGGAGGCACATCAGGCAAGACCATGGCTGTATATTGTAAGGGCTATTCACCTATGGGAGGCACATCAGGCAAGACCATGGCTGTATATTTACTCAGATGCTGTCCTTTTTCTTGCAGGCTAAGCTGGCTCATAATCGGAGACAGCAGCAACGGACGGGTGGAGGGCGGCTTCAGCTGCAACCCCTCAGCGATCTGGAGGAGCGCGTCCACAGGATTGTGGCAAGCCGGGTGATCGGTCCCGTCGCCACTGGAGACGCCGACCCCGTTGTGGACAGCAATGGTAAGGTCATCACCTTTTTGTCCTCTGTCCTTCCACTTGTCCCTCACAATACCAGCCTTTGACACTTTCAATCCAACTTGCTAACTCGCTGCACTTATTCCTCCCTTACTGCCACCCTGTCCTCACGCTAAAGCCACTCTTGTACCTCCCTGCTTTCAGATGGTGATTCACCAGCTGAGGAGACGGGCCCTGAAGCTGCCACTGGGAGTGATGCTGCAGCTGAGGAGGAAGAGGAAGCCGGAGCATCAGTGCCACCCTCTCCCGAGGAAGCCCATGCCCACACTGGGAACACGCCTTCCCCGGAGGGGAGCAGGGGGGAAGGGGCTGATGATGGTGAAGCTCCAGGACCCAGCGGGCTGCAGCAACGCCATGGGGGGGGGGTAGGGAAGAATGGGGGCCTTCTCCCCAGAGGGAGAGTATGCCAGACACTCCTACTGCAATGGACGCAGAGGAGGAGCGGCTGATTGCAGAAATGAACACCCAGGCGGTGGGCATGCACACTGAGCTCATGGGTGCAGTGGGAAGGGTGCCCGAATGCATTGAGTCACTGGCAAGGAGTGTGGAGCACTTCGCTGTAGCACAGGCGGATGCCACACTAACGCTTAGTGCTGCAATTCAGTCACTGGCTGCCGTGATCCCACCTCTGACTGCTCTCATACAGACTCAGATGGAGGCCACGCGAGCACAGACTGCTGCCAACCTCGATGGTTCGTGCACATGTCCCCGGGGCTGTCACCGCGCTGCAGCAGGCCAGCAATCTGTTCTCCGGTAGATTGCTCCGGATGCTGAAGTGCTGCCCCGTGGGAGTGCCCGTGTGTCGGGCGAGCAGGGAGTTGCTGTCCTCTCTCACGATGACAGCATTCCTGCTGCCAACACTGTCACTTCTCCACTGCACTTGCCACCGCCTGTAGGACAGACTGCTGCCGCCCATGCAGAGTTGGTGCAGTCTGCAGCCGGGCCCTCCAGGCCCAGAAGTGGTCGAGGCCGTCCTTCAGGGGCATCTGCAGTGTCAGGGTCTGACGAACAGCAGCCTTCCACCAGCCTTGCTGCAGCCACTGAGGTCCCATTACGGAGGAGCAGTAGGGTTGGAAGGGGGGAAGTGCGCAAGGGAAGGAGATCACCCTCGAAGGGCAAAAAGTAGGAGGTGTGCCAAAATGCTGGTCATTTTTTTATTAAAGGCCGAGGGTCGTGGTCCAACTTTTGTTTAGTGTTTTGGACATTATCTCCAGGTTGTGAGAACCAGTTATGTTATTGACTGTTTTTTTGTGTTTATTTCTATGAGTTTGTCATGAGGAATTGACACACACAGAGTTTGTAAAATAAATAAGTTTCTGTTTTCAAAATATACATGGCTGGTGCTTGGAATTATTGGTGCCTTGGCCGGCTTAGGGGTTGCGTGCTGGGTTGATTAGTGTTTGTAGCAATGGCAGGGGCCCTAGAAGCGGCTTGCTATTAGTCATTGACGGACGGCCCTTGCAGTTTGACCATTGTGGGCCGCCCTCCCGCCTTGGTGCTGCTGATGATCATCGTCCTCGTCCTCTTCCTCCTCCTCCTCTGGTGGTGCTACAAGGCCTGGTGGCATTGGCTGGGTCCTGAGGATTGCCATGTTGTGCAACGTGCAGCACACGACTACGAAGTTCGAAACTTGCTCAGGCGAGTACTGCAGGGCTCCTCCGGAATGGTCCAGACAGCGGAACCGTTGTTTCAGCACGCCGATTGTGCGCTCAATAATGTTCCTGGTTGCTTGATGGCTTTCATTGTACCGCAGCTCAGCAGGGGTGTTTGGCGTACGGAGCGGTGTCATCAGCCAGGTGCTCAATGCGTACCCCTTGTCCCCCAGAAGCCAACCAACTGGCTGATGCGGTGCCTCGAAAACTTCTGCCACAGTAGTCTGGCGCAGGATGAAAGCATCGTGGCAGCTGCCCGGATAGTGGGCATTGACAGCGAGTATCACCTGTCTGTGGTCACAGACCAACTGCACATTCAAGGAATGGAACCCCTTCCTGTTCCTGAATTCCTCTGCATTCTCTCATGGAGCACGCAAAGCCACATGCGTGCAGTCAATGGCGCCCTGCACCATGGGGAAGCCCGCTACCCTCGCAAAGCCCAGAGCACGGTCACGCTGCTTGTCTGGGGTCATAGGGAAAGAGATGAAGTCTCGTCTCCTTCTGAAGAGGGCATTGGTGACCTGACGGATGCAGCGATGCACCGCAAACTGGGAGATATTGGCGAGGTCCCCAGCAGCAGCTTGGAATGAGCCAGTGGCGTAGAAGTTCAAAGCCACTGTGACCTTCACTGCCACCGACAGAGACGTCCTGGACCTCAGCTGAGGCTGCAGATCTGGCTGCAGCAGGTGGCAGAGCTCAGTGACCACCTCCTTGCTGAATCGCAGCCTCCGCAAACACAGCTCCTCGGACATATGGATGTAGGAGAGCTGTTCACGATATACCCTGGGAGGGTAAGCTCTCCTGTACATGCGCCTGATGGCCCTCCTCCGTCTGGCCATCATTGCCACTCTCTGTCTGCGTCTCTGTATCCTCCGATTCAGCTGGAGCAGGACGACGCCCCCAATCATTGCAGCCCCCATATTCTCTTTGCCAGAAAAGTAATGAGGTACAGCAACTAAAGTAGCAACAAAGTTAGGATGAATAGGCAAAACTACCTCACAAAGCGTTGAGTCAATGTAGAAGTCTCTCTCTCTCTCTCCCCGAATCTCTCTCTCTCTCTCAGAACGAGTGGTGCATAAATGTCGACCACAGAAAAAGACAGGAAGAGGCCCCCTTTAAATAGCGCCCCCCCCAGCCCCACACCGATTGATAACGTTCCAGTCTTCCGGTCGTTGGAAGCGCCAGGCGGTAAGGCAGGGGGCGCCACTCAATTTCCGCTACGGGGCGCCCCAAGGGCGTTGCACCATGGAATGACGTCACAATCTGCGCGCGCAGGTGGTCGCAGCGGTAAGTTTTAGCGCCGCCGCACAATCTCAAGTTAAGTTCTCGAGCGGCGCAAACAGCGCTGCGCCCGGGCGTTAGCGGCTTAACGCCCCATTAGCGCCCTCTTAAGGCGCTAACGGGAGGCGCAACCAAGTGAATTTTTACCCCCAACTCTCTAGGCTCGCACATTAACAATGGTTACTTGGACGAGGTATCAGATGGCTGCCGGTGCCCGTGGAACTGTATCCCAGCAAAAGTTTTAGCACCTTCAGGAGAGATGTGGAGAAAATTAGAAAAAAAATAAATCCAGTCACAAAGAAACCCTGCCAGTGTGTAGACAGGTCAAGTGAAGCTCCAGGATTCAATAAGAACCAGACATTACCTCTGCTAAATTCAGCAATGAAGAGAAATAACATTGTTCAATGTGACAGATACCCACTGAGATGGAAAAAACAGCACGTAGTCATTCTTCCCCCTCCCACATTTTCTCCCTATCTCCCATGGAGGTGCTCAGTATTGCTGTACCGTAAGCAGTGGTTGCAAAAGTGGCTGTTTGACTGTGGAAGGAAGCACAGCTAAGCTTAGTGCTGTTCTCACTACGCATCTGCACACATGCACTTTCCAGTAGGAGTCACTGGATAGTGATCAGGAGTGGAAATCCAAAGAGTTCGGCTATATTCCAAGTTTAGTGTCACTTGCCCTGACTTCAGAGAGAAACAGTGCAAGATTCCCTGGAGTTGGGTTATCACCACAAAGGGTATAATTACAATGTGGGGCCAAACTGGATTTAAAAA
Organism: Squalus acanthias; assembly: GCA_030390025.1. Taxonomy (NCBI): domain Eukaryota; kingdom Metazoa; phylum Chordata; class Chondrichthyes; order Squaliformes; family Squalidae; genus Squalus; species Squalus acanthias. The sequence goes on along the minus strand of CM059441.1, from coordinate 49,912,915 downwards.
GTGTTCAGGCAGGCGTGTGGTCATAGACACATTTTAAACTTACCTGTAGATGGTGGAGATACTACCACCTACACTCTCGAAACACTTTTAATTGCCAAGAGAGGAACTGTGTGCATATGCAGAGCTTTCTGCTGGGCAGAAGAATTCCAGTCAGAGCCAGGCAGTGTAAATGATCCACTAGCTGGCTAGAACCCAGAGTGAACCTGTTGGTCTTGCACTGGTAGCTGCAATATAAATGGCAGCGCTATTCATTTCCCTCGTCTTGACCTCAGGGGTTGCTAAGGCAAACTGTGGTGCCCCGGGGGCAGTCCTCAACTAAATTTTTTGGACAATTATAAATTAATCGGGAACCGTAGGAGTGGTTATGTTACTGGACTAGTAATTCAGAGGCCTGAACTAATGATCTGGGGACTTGAGTTCAAATCCCATCACGGCAGCTAGGGAATTTAAATTCAGTTAATTAAATACATCTGGAATAAAAAGCTAGTATTAGTAATGGTGAACCATGAAACTATCGGATTGTCATAAAAACCCATCTGGTTCACTTATGTCCTTTAGGAAAGGAAATCTGCCATCCTTACCTGGTCTGGCCTATATGTGACTCCAGACCCACAGCAATGTGGTTGACTCCGAGCAAGCCACTCAGTTGTAAAAAACCGCCAAGAAAAACAATAAGAATAAAACCGGACAGACCACCCGGCATCGACCTCGGCATCGGCTACGGACATGACAACGGCACACCCAGCCCAGTCGACCCTGCAAAGTCCTCCGCACCAACATCTGGGGACTTGTGCCAAAATTGGGAGAGCTGTCCCACAGACCAGCCAAGCAACAGCCTGACAAAGTCATACTCACAGAATCATACCTTTCAGCCAAAGTCCCAAACTTCTCCATCACCATCCCTGGGTATGTCCTGTCCAACCAGCAGGACAGACCCACCAGGGGTGGCGGCACAGTGGTCTACAGTCGGGAGGGAGTGGCCCTGGGAGTCCTCAACATTGACTCCAGACCCCATGAAGTCTCATAACTTCAGGTCAAGCATGGGCAAGGAAACCTCCTGCTGATTACCACCTACCGCCCTCCCTCAGCTGATGAATCAGTACTCCTCTATGTTGAACACCACTTGGAAGAAGCACTGAGTGTAGAAAGGGCACAGAATGTACTCTGGGTGGGGGACTTCAATGTCCATCACCAAGAGTGGCTTGGTAGCACCACTACTGACCGAGCTGGCCGAGTCCCGAAGGACACAGCTGCCAGTCTGGGCTTGCGACAGGTGGTGAGAACACCAACACGAGGGGAAAACCTACTTGATCTCGTCCTCACCAATCTACCTGTTGCAGATGCATCTGTCCATGACAGCATTGGTAGCAGTGATCACCGCACACAGTCATTGTGAAGACGAAGTCCCGTCTTCACACTGAGGACACCCTCCATCGTGTTGTGTGGCACTACCACCGTGCTAGATTCAGAACAGATCTAGCAGCTCAAAACTGGGCATCCATGAGACGCTATGGGCCATCAGCAGCAGCAGAATTGTATTCCACCACAATCTGTAACCTCATGGCCCGGCATATCCCTCATTCTACCATTACCATCAAGGTGTCGTCGACAGTGCTATCAAGCAGCACTTACTCACCAATAACCTGCTTACTGATGACCAGTTTGCATTCCGCCAGGATCACTCGGCTCCAGACCTCATTACAGCCTTGGTCCAAACATGAACAAAATAGCTGAATTCCAGAGGTGAGGTGAGAGTGACTGCCCTTGACATCAAGGCAGCATTTGACCGAGTGTGGCATCAAGGAGCCCGAATAAAAATGAAGTCAATGGGAATCGGGGGGAAAACTCTCCACTGGCTGGAGTGATACCTAGCACAAAGGAAGATGGTTGTGGTGGTTGGAGGTCAATCATCTCAGCCCCAGGACATCGCTGCAGGAGCTCCTCAGGGCAGTGTCCTAGGCCCAACCATCTTCAGCTGCTTCATCAATGACCTTCCCTCCATCATAACGCCAGAGGTGGGGATGTTCGCTGATGACTGCACAGTGTTCAGTGCCATTCGCAACTCCTCAGATAATGAAGCAGTCCATGCCCGCATGCAACAAGACCTGGACGACGTTCAGGCTTGGGCTGATAAGTGGCAGGTAACATTCGCGCCACACAAGCGCCAGGCAATGACTATCTCCTATCAAGCGAGCGTCTAACCCATCGCCCCTTGACATTCAACGGCATTACCATCGCCGAATCCCCCACCATCAATATCCTGGGGGTCACCATTAACCAGAAACTTAACTGGACCAGCCACATAAATACTGTGGCAACAAGAGTAGGTCAGAGGCTGGGTATTCTGCGGCAAGCGTCTCACCTCCTGACTCCCCAAAGCCTTTCTACCATCTACAAGGCACAAGTCAGGAGTGTGATGGAATACTCTCCACTTGCCTGGATGAGTGCAGCTCCAACAACACTCAAGAAGCTCGACATCATCCAGGACAAAGCAGCCCGCTTGATTGGCACCCCATCCACCACCTTAAACATTCACTCCCTCCACCACCGGTATACCATGGCTGCAGTGTGTACCATCTACAAGATGCACTGCAGCAGCTCGCCAAGGCTTCTTCGGCAGCACCTCCCAAACCCGCGACCTCTTCCACCTAGAATGACAAGGGCAGCAGGCGCATGGGAACACCACCACCTCCAAATTCCCCTCCAAGTCAGACATCATCCTGACTTGGAAGTATATCGGCCGATCCTTCATCATCGCTGGGTCAAAATCCTGGAACTCCCTCCCTAACAGCACTGTGGGTGCACCTTCACCACAGGGATTGCAGCGGTTCAAGAAGGCGGCTCACCACCACCTTCTCAAGGGCAACTAGGGATGGGCAATAAATGCTGGCCTTGCCAGCGATGCCCACATCCCATGAACGAATAAAAAAAAAGTTAACTACGAATGATTAATATATACTAATGGTCAGGTTCTCCTAATATGAAAACATATCAACTGACAAGTTCCAGTAATGTGAAACCTCACATTATTATTTGGATTTCCCACCACCCTACCTCTTTGACACCCCCTATTGTCCACTCACCTCCACATTAGAGTCTGATGCACAGAATGGCGCAGGTGAAAGACGTGGTTGCTGACAGCAAGATTGTGCTCTAACCGGAATGGTTCCAATACAACACCATCCCGCACGGGGAATGTCAACCGCAGCTCATCTGCAGGGTTTGCTGCAATCAACAAAAGCCATCTTGTCAGACTCTGCTCTTATCTTTCAAATACCATTTAGCTCTCATATTACAATACAAGGTACTAAATATCACCATTAAATATAACTGTGCCTTCAAAGTCTTTGTTTCCAACAAATCACTCAGTCTCCCACTCCAGCTGTTCCTCCTGGTACAGTCCCCATCTTTGCTCCCTTAGGTCAGAGGGCTGCAGTCTCCAGTGCACCTGTTGCACGACAGGTCCAGCTATTCATTGGCAGACTGACTCGACCACATCAACCATTACTGTACCTTACTTTGCTCAGCCAAATCCTCCTACGACTCCAGGATTATCCTGGAGGCAGGGACAACCCAAAGCTCCTTTTACTCATGATTAACTGCCTCCTCACCTCCAATATCAACTGCAAAAGTCTCATGGATTTCTTCATCTCTAATATTGAGACAATTTGTGCAGCTGTCTCTCACATTACTTCCCTTCCTCTCTACTCCTGCTCCTGCCTTTCCCCAGGTCTCTAACCCATCTTAATTCTGATTTAATCTTAATGCAGTTTCTCTCCCAGCTTACATCTCCCAGGCTTTCTCCAAACTCTACTCTTATGTTCTTGTTGTGTGTGATTGCGAGACAGAAGCTCATACTTACATGAAGGGGGCGGAGGAAGACTATTTAGGTTGGGCTTTATGTCAGGAAGAAAGGGTGATTTGACATCCTGGTTTGGTGACAAGTATGGAGGAATATTGCTTCCTGGAGTCATTGGAGGTGTTGGGTTTCCTGATATGGGAGAATTGGGGTAACCAGGCATTGATCTTGCAGGCTGGAAAATAAAGTTTGTGGATTATTTCCGGTTTAAATATGCAACCCAGGTTAACGTTCAGCAGTCATATACCCTCTGCTCTTCTTCACAACCCCACTGAATTGAGGAAGAAACTGAAGTCACTATTTTCAAAAAGGTAATTTCTTTAAGGTCCCATTCCTAATCGCTCTCCAGTGTCTCCTACTGAAAGTGTACATGTGGAGCCAGGATTACGTTCAGCCATGCTTCCCTCCAGAGTCAGATAGCCTGCTGATGCTCAATATAGCATCTAGTCAGCGATTCTGTGCTCCCAGCGGGGAGGCCCCTCGATGAGAGCCTGTGTTTGAGAATCGGTGACAGTGATGTCGCGCCGTCACCGACCTGTGCTCCCATCAAGCAAGGCTTCCCGCTGGAAACACAGGAGCGCTGATATACCCTCAACTCCCAACAAGCAAGGCTTCCCGCTGGAAACACAGGAGCGCTGATATACCTTCAACTCCCAACAAGCAAGGCTTCCCGCTGGAAACACAGGAGCGCTGATATACCCTCAACTCCCAACAAGCAAGGCTTCCCGCTGGAAACACAGGAGCGCTGATATACCCTCAACTCCCAACAAGCAAGGCTTCCCGCTGGAAACACAGGAGCGCTGATTTACCCTCAACTCCCAACAAGCAAGGCTTCCCGCTGGAAACACAGGAGCGCTGATTTACCCTCAACTCCCAACAAGCAAGGCTTCCCGCTGGAAACACAGGAGCGCTGATATACCCTCAACTCCCAACAAGCAAGGCTTCCCGCTGGAAACACAGGAGCGCTGATTTACCCTCAACTCCCAACAAGAGGCAACACTGACAGGAGGAGAGAAAACTGGAGAAGGGTCTTTTTCAAAGTAGGTGAGCAGCAGTTTGAAGAGATTGTGATAAGAAGGAGACCTGGTTCTCACTGTGTTCCCCCTCTATAGAGATCCAATGCCAAGATCAGTAGTGGAAAGGTGATGGTGAAGGAGGGAGTGTAAAAAGTTTAGTGACAGCTTATCACTCAGAAAGATTGTGTGCACATGGAGCTGTACTCATGCAATGCATGATTTTGCTTCATAGACATTTACTTGTAAAATTAAACTTTCATTAATTGTGTTGGTAATTTAGTACTTGCCTTTATTGCAGTAATGAATGAATTAAAATCCCTAGATACTGTGAACCTACATAAATTCTGTGTGAATTACAGGATATTTGACTCCTCGAAACCTGAAGGATTGAATGGCATACGCAAAGCTCATCTGCTTTTATTATCTATGATATAAGTTCGAGGTGGAATGCAGAATCTGTACATACCCCATTAATATTGGCCTGAGTGTAGTTACTATAGTTGCCACCCGCGAAGCTGTTACTCTGCCCATTATACTGCTCAGATGGCTGTAAAAGAAAAAGGCACAAGAGATGCTGCCGTCAACAGCTCCAAACATCACAGTACAATTTATCACCAAAGCAGTTCTTTCAGTCAGCATCATGAGGGTCAGAGGCAAGGACTTTATTCTCGTCTGTTTTCTTCCTCCTCCTCTTCTCAAGTGGTCTGTGGACACCACTGACCCAGTTCCTCACCCAAATTGCTGTTCTGCACATGTAAACCTGGGCAGTGAAGCCCGAAATTTAACTCGGGGTGGGAAACCGCCCTGACCTCGGAACCGTGAGACACGAGAGATTTGAATTCCCGAGCTTCATCTCCATGCCCCTGGTCAGTTTCCCATCCAAAACTGGTGGGAAGCAGCAGCTGAGCAGCAGGTGGGAGTGTGATTTCAGATAGCAGGAGGAACCGAACTCGGGTAAGTCAGGGAGGGGGATTTCCGGAGGGTCTCATGATTGGTGCGTGGGGAGCCCAGGGCAGGGGCGGTCGAAACTTCCCTTGTGGGGCCTGGAGCACTCCTCCTCCTGGCATTACAAGGAAAGTAAAAAGACTAACCTTTCTAGACCTCTTCCCTCCCCAACTCCTCTTCCCACACCTGCCAGGAAAGTGACAATAGTTTCCCTGCTCAGGTCCACGTTAAAATAGCAGTCAGGGGTCCCGATATCATCAGAGCCTGATCTGCATATTTAAAGAAGGACCCCATCTGGTTTCTATTCGACGTCCTTCTAACCTGCGCAGGTTAAGATGGTAGCCTGCATGATTGGTGTGGGACGCCAGCGGGCGAGCCCCACGGACGACTTTAACTGCCTGCCTGGGTTCTGCAGGGTGGACAGGGTTTAAATCATCCATTGAGTCTGTTTTGGGATTCATCACAACCAGGCCCAGTCCTGTCCTCAGTTGATCGGCGCATGCACACTTTCCAGCAGGGCTAACTGAATAGTGATCAGTGATGGGAACCCTGGCTGAATTTTGTTCTCTCGAGCTCAGTGGCATTTGTAGCGATGTCTACAGCAATCCTGGCTTCACACCAGCTCGCCAGCACATTCTGGGCCTTCTGTTTATTTCCAGCATTTTCTGTTTTTATTTCAGATTTCCAGTATTGGTAATACAGCAGAGGTGATATGATAAACGTCTGCTGCGAGTTTCACTGGCTAGTCGTATATTGCAGCTATATTAGTGTTAAAGAGCACTTGACAAGAAATCCCCATCGAACTGATCAGGAACTGTGAAGACACAGCGATGCTGTCTCTCAGTCAGATGATGAACAATTGTGGCTCAACTCTCCAAAGATTACAGAACAAATTTCAAAAAATTAACAAGGCTCCAATCTGGGTTAAAAACAGAAAATACTGGAATTACACAGCAAGTCTATCAGCATTTGAAGAGAGTTCTTCAAGTGGAGGACCAATTCTGCCTGAAATGTTAATGTGTCGTCTCTTTAAGATGCTGGGAGACCTGCTCTGTATTTTCAGTATATTCTGGTTTTATTTCAGATTTCCAGCATTCTTTTCGTTGTTACAATTTGGGCTTTACTCCAATTAAGAAAGTACTGTATCTTTCACTAATTGCAGAAGATCATTTATTCCAGTTAGAAAGTGAAGCTGATAGATATGTGTCAGCTTGGCTCAGTGCGTAGCGCTCTTGTCTCGTGGTCACAAGCTTGTGGGTCTACGCCCATACCAGCATTTGAGCTGGCTTTAGGCAGCACTCTTGCCTCTCATTCAGATGGTTATGGTTCAAGACCAACTCCAGAGGCTGGAGCACAGAATGGTCATGAAGGGTGCTAATATAAATGCAAGTTCTCTCTTTCTCATAACCTCGGCTGACAATGCAGTGCAGTATTGTGGGAATGTTACATTGTTGGAGGTGCTCTCTGTTGGCACTCATCTGCCTGTTTCAGTGACTCAGTTGAATGTTAAAGATTCCACGGCACCATTGGAAGAATTTGATTATGGATAGCTATGGCTTAAGGGTAATTTCACCACTCCTGCACTCTCAGTGGGGAACGGCACTTGAAGGGAATGTGAGCCAGAGCCTGGATTACAACACTCGTGCTCATTCTCCAATTTGCACTTTTATAATATTTTACACAATAGCCAATTCCTACAAAGGGAGGTGACGCCTTTAATTAACCTGTCGGGTAAATTGATCAATGCTATGCTCCTAGTGGGGAGCCATGCTCGAAGGCAGAGCAAAAACGTTTTAAGGCCTATAGTTAATGTGCTTCAAAAATAATTCATTGTGTGAAGCACTTTGAAACATTTTGATGTGATAAGGCTGTACATTATTACAAGAGAAATTTCTCCACTCAGAGGGTGGTGAATCTTTGGAATTCTCTCCCCCAGAGGGCTGTGGAGGCTCAGTCGTTGATCGATAGATGTTTGAATACCAGGGGAATCAAGGGATATGGGGATCGGGTGGGAAAATGGAGTGGAGGTCAAAGATCAGCCATGATCCTTTTGAATAGCAGAGTGGGCATGAAGGGCCGAATGGCCTACGCCTGCTCCTATTTCTTATGTTCTTATAATTGCTAAAAATAAAGAACTTGCATTTTAAAATATCTGTTCTTGGGATGTGGGTGACACTGGCAAGGCTACATTTATTCTCCATTCCTAGTTGCTCCGACAAGGTGGTGTTGGGCCTTCTCCTCGAACTGCTGCTGTCTTTGTGGTAATAGTGTTGGATAGGAAATTCCAGGATACTGACCCAGCAACGATGAAGGAATGGCAATACTGTATATATATGTCTGAGTCAGGATGGTGTGTGACTTGGGAGGGTAAACTGGAGGTGCCGGTGTTCTCGTGACATTGTTGGAGATCAGGGGGCGGTGTTTTTCATCCTCAGGTGCTTCACAGCTACTGAATTTCTTTTGAAATATTGTGGCTGCTTTCATGTAGGCAAATGTAGCAGCCAATTTAGGCACAGTTTGAAGTTGAAAAAGGGAATTTCCATATTCAATTCGACTTTCTGTCTTACCTTGTAATACTGCCCCATCGAGCCCGGGGGCATGGGGTACTGTCCTGTGTTTTGCTGGCCTGGCATCCGATGTGCAGGATAGTTGGGAGAAGGAATGGATCGCTGGGAGTTTGCAGGAGCATACTGGCTGGGCTGGCTAGGGTACTGGCTGTTAGGACCATATTGTTGCCCTGGATAGCTCTGCTGCAGGAGATTAAGAACAGAACGATGAGTTAATACTATCAGCAAAACAATCCAACTGCAAAAGAATTTTTGAAAGAGAAAACATTTCCTGAAATCAAGAATGTCTAAAGATCAAAGAACATGCAGTCTAGAGCAGGAAATCTGTAGATTTTGGATTCGAATCCAGATAAGTGCGATGTTTTAATGTGAGGATAATGTTTTCAGGCCACTTCTCTGTTACAGAATTATCTGTCAGTTCTGTGCGTTACCGGGCATCGGTCAGTTCTGTGCGTTACTGGGCATCGGTCAGTTCTGTGCGTTACCGGGTATCGGTCAGTTCTGTGCGTTACCGGGTATCGGTCAGTTCTGTGCGTTACCCGGTATCGGTCAGTTCTGTGCGTTACCCGGCATCGGTCAGTTCTGTGCGTTACCGGGCATCGGTCAGTTCTGCGCGTTACCGGGCATCGGTCAGTTCTGCGCGTTACCGGGCATCGGTCAGTTCTGCGCGTTACCGGGTATCGGTCAGTTCTGCGCGTTACCGGGTATCGGTCAGTTCTGCGCGTTACCGGGTATCGGTCAGTTCTGCGCGTTACCGGGTATCGGTCAGTTCTGCGCGTTACCGGGTATCGGTCAGTTCTGCGCGTTACCGGGTATCGGTCAGTTCTGCGCGTTACCCGGTATCGGTCAGTTCTGCGCGTTACCCGGTATCGGTCAGTTCTGTGCGTTACCGGGTATCGGTCAGTTCTGTGCGTTACCCGGTATCGGTCAGTTCTGTGCGTTACCGGTATCGGTCAGTTCTGTGCGTTACCGGGCATCGGTCAGTTCTGTGCGTTACCCGGTATCGGTCACTTCTTTAGTTAAAGAACTTTGAAGCTTTCATGACAGCAACGTTTGCAATCCAGCATTGGCTGCCCTATGTATCATAATTAAACTTATTCTAGTCTAATTTATGGAGCACTAAGATTTGAAAATAACTTGGCTTTGGGTGGTGACATGGGAGTGCTTTATGCCATGTTCAGCATTACCTGACCAGAAGTGCCAGACTGCTCTAGAATCCATGTTTAAGGAATCTCCCATTAAATTGATGTGTGAATCTAATTAATCTAACAGAGTGCTGTGAAATGTCTTGCTGTAAACTCCTAATTGGCTATCTTTATAAACTAGGTAATATTTGGCTTGTTTTAATGTGCTGTGTTTACAGGCAGTGATTATGCTAAAACTGTCTTCAGTCACATTAGTCAGTGTGTCTTATCATTAACTTTAAACAAAACTGAATAAAAAACCCTTCTAAAACACTTACACAGTATTCATTATTTAGCAAAAACGAACACAAGTGCCACCTCTTCTGTGGCTCGGTTCAGCTTTTAACACCTGTTCATGCATGGGAAGTTTAGACTAGAAAATGTACATCTAGCTTTCAACAACACATACAGATTACACCGGGATATAGTTTAGGTGGCTTTACACTATGGATTGACTGCAGACGCACGGTTCTCTGCCTGCTGGACTGCACTCCACTCCATATTGTAAATCGGCAGCATCATTGCTCCAGAAACATAAGAAATAGGAGCAGGAGTCGGCCATTTGCATGGGTAGGGTTGTGGTTTCATTAAAACAAATGCGAGAGCTGCTGGTGTGTTATAACTCTGGGGCTCTATATTTACAGCCGATACAGAGAGGGAAAAGGGGAGAGTGAAGGACAAAGGTAGCTCTCCTGAAACAAGACCAAAAATCCTTATATTAAATGTAAAAGCACCCTAAAGCTATACAATATACAGCAACATTTTGATAAATGCTGGTTCAGGAGCCGGCAGTCATGCCATTCTGTCATGGTGTCAAGCCCATTAATTTGGGGTTTTTCTGGAAAAATGGACAGACTTGCAGAATGAATTGTCAAAACACCAGTAAAATTCATGCAATGAAAACAAAATTTGACATATTTAATCACCACAAACCAGTGCCACTGATTCTCTCAATGTGTTAGCCTCCCAGTGGGCATTACTTTTACACTTTTGAAGTGACGGGGTTTACTTGCTTGCCAAAAATAGTCGCAGTCTCCACCAAATCTGTCTTCTGATCTAGCAGACAAGCACCTAACTTAATATTTAAATTTCGTGGCAGCTTTATTCCGATGATTTTACATTTGAAACGTGGAATCCCATCAATGGGCAGCAGAACACAAGGCATCCAACCAACAGGTTCAACACCCCAGATTCAATCTTCTCAACGACAAAAAAAACAACTTGGTTTTGTTTTCCCTCCTCTCTTCAAGGCAGTTGATTGCTGCTAGGGTAGAGTTCCATGGATACGAGCAGACCACTGGTACCTTACCCAGGTGACCGTTCTTTATATGTGAACCTTCTTGGCAACTGCCTGGGCTCTACCTTGGCCCTCCCCTGACAACACAGTGCAGATTGGGAACTCACCATATCAATCATGTGAGAACACACATCCTATCATGGTATTCTGGAGCTCCAAGAAAGAGCTGTGCCACCACTTTTATTCCGGGTCTTAAAGGGTTGGAGTGAAGCTGCTCAAATTGCGTCTAAAAGCCAAAGTGAGTTGGCAGTTTCTGCTGACAGCAGCAGCCTTCCCGTGTTGAACACGAGTAAAATAAATCATAATACCCTGGAAATGACAATGAACGACCTTATTGTACAAACGCTTAATGGTCTGTTAAAACAGCAGCGAGAGAAATTTGGTACGAGTGCATTAAGTATTCGTGTGATAACGTCACTCAGGCTAATAACCACAAGTGGCTTTTCATCTTATCCGTTGTGGAACAAGGTTGCCGTAGTCAGCACTCTAGCTTAAAGGGGATAGAAGTTTACTTCAGATAAGGACATGTACACGGTATGGTAGCCAGAGAGCAGTGGGATGCTGGTGTGTAGCAGTGATCCTGCATATGCCAAATTATCACTCATCTCAGGTGTGCTGTCATGGGGAAGTAGTGAATAGAAATAGTCACTTCAACAGGGGAGGAAGGTGTGAGGGATAATCCCTCCCCTAGCACTTTGAGGAGAGGCCTGGTAACAAGTTGCCAGCCAGTGCAAGTGGTGCATGGGTTCAGCTAAGAAGGGAGATGCCTTTAAAAGAGGGAATTGCAATTTGAAAAAGATAAAAACAATAAGGATGTGCACATTTTCTCAGTCTGGGAATAACATTAACTGATGTAGAAGGCAAGAATGATTCAACAAGCTTACCTCACTGACGTATGACCTCTTTACTCCTTGCCCAGGCATCTGTTGTGTTGGACGGGGTCCTGGGTATCCATGCTGTGGCATTCGCTGGCTTTGTGCACTGAACATGGGGTTGATACCGGGAGGCCTTGAGTGGTTCATGGACATATGTGATATCCCTGATGGTCCCATTGCACCAGCCATTCCTCCTGTGGTCATTCCAGTGGACATCTGGGATGGACCTCGAGGGCCTGAGTGAGTCATGTACTGGTTATTATAGGACTGGGCTGCACTTATCTGAAAAAGAAAAAAGCAGATAAAAACAGGTATTAAGTGTTTCGCTGAAATCCCCGAGTTCTAACATCCGGCATGACGGACACTTCCTGAGCCATATAAACAAGGACGGTCCCAGGTTTGATCCTTTGTGCTGAGTCAGCTGTAAGATCACTACAATTGGCCTTAGAATTCCTGGGCTAAGAAAATCAGCCCTGATTCCTGCTCCTGCTCGCTAACCAGTGATGATTAGTGGAGGTTGATGTTTGTGGACATTGGCAGAGGAAGACCTGCCTAGGCTCACACATGAAGAATGACCACATGGACGAGGTACCAGAGATTTCAGGAGGAGGGGAGAGCATCAGAAGGGGAGGAAAAAGTTTAGAAGTTTTATTTGATACAGGTTGGTAGGGTTGTTTGGATGTATCTTGGCTACAGTACCAGTTACAAACTTGTATTTGAGTCTCAGGCTTGAGTGACAATCACACTTGAATTTCTCTGAGGGAGTGGCGGTTATCTTATGGAGTATGGACTGAGTCTGGCCCACAGGCATTCCATAATAAATAAACTGTCCTGTCCGGCCCCAGAGTCGCCAAGAGGCCAATGTCAGCTTGGCTCAGTGGCTAGCAGTCTCACCTCTGGATCAGAAAATGTGGTGTCAAGCCCCACTGCGGGACTGGAGCACATAATCTAGGCTGATACTTTAGTTCCAGGGGGGTGCTGCGTTTGTCAGAAGTGTTGCCCTTCAGCTCAAATGTTAAACTGAGGCCCTCTCAGCCAGCTCAGGCGGATGTTAAAGTTTCCACGGCACTATTCAAAGAAGAGCAGGGAAATTATCCTGGCCAACATTAATCCCTCCATCGAAACACCATAAATAAAGCAGATAACTTAAGTCATTTATCTCTTACTCTCTATGGGATTAGAATGGCTGCTGTCCTAACAACAGTCACTGTACTTCAAAAGATAAATTATTTGTCTAGAAAGTGCTGAGATATTATATTGCACCATATAAAATCAAATATAATATATAAAACTACAGTTATAGTTGCTGGAGATACTCAGCAGGTCAGGCAGCATCTGTGAAGAGAGAAACAAAGTTAATGTTTCAGGTCGATGACCTTTCATCAGAACTGAAAAAAGTTTGAGATGTAACCTGTTTTAAATAAAGTAAAAGAGACGAACAGAAATCCTATCGGAGAGAAGAGCAGAACTTCTTCAAGGAAGAGAAGTGGCAGTGAATTAAACACTAATACAAAAGCAGAATACTGTGGATGCTGGAAATCCAGCATTTTCTGTTTCTATTTTGCATTATTTTGCTTCTGTATTAGAGTTATAGTTGCTGTTTCATGTCCTAACTAAGATTTGTGATACTGACTAAAATAGTTGCCCTCCCACATATTACACAACTGCATTCCACTAACACGGGGCTGCCTCTGTACTGTCCCATTTAATCTCCCACTTGTCATAATGCAGTGAAATTACTTAGGACTCATCAGAGTCCAGGTGGTCTCTGTTGGTGGATGTGGGACAACATCACAAGCTAGGAACTGTTTGGTTAACACGATCACTGTTGAGTAATCATTTTCAGAAAAACAGCAAAATGTGTCAAAACATACATGAAAAACAAAGTGTTATTTAATTTATTTTAAATAATCTTCCTGTAGAAGAGTGTAAGAGATTTATTTTCCAACAAATCAAAATGCATTAATTAAATCCCACGCAGTCCCCAAAGGCCCAGCATTTAAAGCCCGACCAGCTGCAGCTCCAAACCATCCAGACCACAAGTGTCGTAGTTCAATTCCCAGTCTCTGCTGACTTAGCTATCTCACCCAGGTCTACAACTGAGCTGCCACGAATGGGCTCACAGTGCCCCTATGTTATGGAGAGGGAAATCGGCCAGGGTCCCAATCCTGGTGGCTATCCAGTGACTCCTGCTGGAAGTGTGTGTATGGTTATCGAGTGAAGGAAGCATTGATGCACTCTATAGTCTGAGTCTGCTGATGTTTACTGTCTAGGCTCACACATAATGAATGGCTACCTGAAGACTGTCAAAGAGGAAAGAATTAGGGAATTTAAAAAAAATGTCAGTGCACTATCCACTGGGACATCCTGCTTTGCAATTTCAAATATGCAACTGACAATTCCAAGCAAGCCTGTTTTGCTGTGACTAGTAGTGGGAGTAATAGTGCCAGCTGTAACTGGAGGAAAAATGGATTGGAACAACTACTAGTTGTTTCTAGAATGCTGCTCATGGGCAGGAAGATACCTGAAAGTGCTCAACAGTCAGGACAAGAAACAGTCAGCACTGAATGGGATGGTAAAAAGTGACAAAAGAAGAGGGTGAGTTTGGAGTGGGTACTAAAGGCACAGTTGAAAAGAAGAGTTTTGAGGAAGTTTTGGAAACAGAGAGGGAGGTGATAAGGCAAAGAGAAGCCTAGGCATGAAGTTGGAGGGACGAGCAGCCACTAATGGAGGAATGGAGTGAGTGGAAAGCCAGGAGAAACTAGTGTAGTGGAAGGTGTGTGAGGACGTAATGTTGGATGAAATCATGGATAAAGTAGAATGGCGAGTGGCTCTGGAAGGATTTGAAAATGAAGAGATTAGTCCATATGCAGTTAGATAAACCACTTCTTGCTGAGTAAGTGGAATCACAGCATGTATGGCAATGTACACTTTACAGATCTCCTTCTGAAACTTGGATGATCTGTGCCAGTTCCAATTGCTGATGTTGCAGACAATCCTCTTCACTGCACTGTTCCATTGCCCTGTTGGAGCTGTGCAATCTGAAGCAGTGCGCACCTGGAATTGGGACCCACCAGGCGGCCTAAAGACCTCGGTTCCAGCATGGCTCAGGGGTGTTACTGGTCTATTATCCAAACCACACTCCCATAGTTTGGTCGGTGTATTGTTTGCCCACTCTGGTGGCCACTCAAAAAATGAAGGAGAGAGAGAGATAACGTCCAGTTCTTACCGGTCCATACTGACTCATCTCCTGGTTTTGCTTCTCCTGTAGGGCAGCCACGGTGGCTGTGGCAGTGGCGGTGGCTGTGGCTGCAGCAGCAGCCACAGCAGCAGCGGCCGCAGCGGCAGCTGGCTGGGTGAAGTGCGTTGGTGGCCTGGAATGGGAAGGGATTCCCATTCCACCAGAACCATTTGGGCCACCAGGATAACTAAAAGCAAACAGAAAGGGAGTGTTAATGGAAAGAATTGATAAGAAATGTTAAGCTCTTGGAAAGGTTGCTTCCCTAGCCACACGGGGGAAGGCAGTGTTGCCCTGTACACTGCCCTGTGTCACCTCTAGTTTGTATTCATTAATCAAAAAGTTTCCGTTACACAGAGGAAGTCTTGGCTACAGTTCACATTACGTCATTAAAATTGCAGCACGGAAGGAGGCTATTTAGCCCAAGATATCTGCAACTGGGCCTATCTACTCAAATCCCATTTTCTTATCTTTTTATATTCTTTTCAAATATTTATCCAACTCCCTTTCAAATGAAGTTATAGTCTTTGTGCCAGTAGCCTCTGTGGTAAGCATTCCATGTTTCATAACCCTGTGTGAATGCATTTTTTCTAACTCCCCCTTTCATTCTTTGAGTAATGATCATCAGTCTCCCCTTACTGATTCACCAATAAGCAAACAATCTCTCACTTTTTACCGTCTCAAAGTTTGAACCCTCTATTAGATCCTCCTTTGGTCCAGTGTAAAACACCCAGTTTTATTGAGCTTTTCTTCATAACTATGGTATCAATCTAGGAAATCTTTGCTGGGCTCCCTTCCATGGTTCGAATATCCTTTCTATAATTGGGTGCCCAAAACTGTGGCCTAGCCAGTGTCTTGAACAAATTCAAAATTTACTTCCCTGCTTGCACATTCAATGCCCTTATGTATCAAATAGAATCCCATTTGACTTTATATGGTCTTTTCTGCCTCCACTCCCACCTACATATCTGCATCCTCAGCTCCCTGTTCTTCCTCTGTTACAAGTCTTCCCATTTAGGGTTTACTTCCTTTCATTGTTCTTCCCAAAACACTATTTGCAAATGGAAGTTCCACTGGCTGCCTTCATGAATCTTCTATCTGTATGCAACACATATTTTGGTTTCACATTGAAAGTCATGTTTTTCGTGTTGTTGACACCCTGGAATGTAGGAGGAGTTAGAACACAAGAATACTTCCAAGAAATTAAGGCTCTATAAAATCTCTCTAGCCTAAAGGTGAATCAAGCAAAATTCTGACTATTAATGAAACTGTACAACCCACATTTTGCAACTCTGACGAACTGCATTCCATAGATGACACTTCAAGTCCCAGAAGCAGTGGGACCATTACATTCCACAGCATTTGTTCGTTGCTGTCTACTCATCCTTAAAACCTTCACTCTTGTTCTTAATCAGATATTTATTTAGCTCATTTTTAAAGAAATTCAATCAAACTATTGGTTGAGTCCATTCCACCTATACATCATTCTCTGGGAAAGAAACATTTCTTCTAATGTTTGGTCTTACTTGAAACTTCTTCATTCGTGCTGCAACCACACTAAGTTAAATAGTTTACTTCTAGTTTCCAGAACTCGGATTATCTTAGAGACTCCCTCTCTTATTCAATAATACAGCCTGGAATTCCAGAATCATTTTTGATGCTTTTCTCTAAACCTGTTCTGCTGCATCAAAGTCCTTTTGGCAGTACAGTGCCAAAAAAGCACAAAATATTTCAAAGTAAAACGGTTTAAATCCTTTCTGACTTGTAATAAATTGCCCAGCAGTAGCATGATTCTTGAAGAGGAAGATGAAGTGGTTCCAATGGGAATATGTACAATGCTGCCTACAATGCTTAGCGACTGAAAGTTACTCTGTGTTTCAATGTCAGGAGTAAGAATCATGGAAGCAACAGGGGTAAAGGTGGTCTCACCATTCTTGAAGGGCAGCAGCTTTTATCAGCAATCTTTCAGCATTATCTAGGCCAAATGGGAAGATAAGTAATTCGGGGAGGGCGTCTATAATTTAAAGGATGCTTTGGCATTAGCCGTGGCTCAGTGGGTGGCACCCTCGCCTGTGAGTCAGAAGGTCATGGGTTCAAACCCACTCCAGAGACTGGAGAACAAAATCTAGGCTGACACTCCCAGTGCAGTACTGAGGGCGTGCTGCACGGTCGGAGGTGCCGTCTTTCGGATGAGACATTAAACTGAGGGCCCGTCTGCCCTCTCAGGTGGACGTAAACGATCCCACAACACTATTCAAAGAAGAGCAGGGGTGTTCCATCCAGTGTCCTGGCCAACATTTATCCCTCACCCAACACCTAAAACAGATTATTTGGTCATTATCTCATTGCTGTTTGTGGGATCTTGCTGTGCGCACCTTGGCTACCGCGTTTTCTACATTACAAAAGTGACTACACTTCAAAAGTACTTGGCTGTAAAGCACTTTGGGATGTCCTGAGGTCATGAAAGGTGCTTATAAATGTAAGTCTTTCTTTTCTTTCTTTGTACAATAATTCAAATAAAATAATTGAGAATGTTTTGATTAATTATCAGGGCCTAATAATTTTTATAGCTATGGGGGTTGAATGAGGTTGAAGTATATGTATGGAATCATCTTTCAGTGGGAATCCTAGTGCTTGCTTAATACTTATAGTTGAACAGTTATTTTGTTATTTACCCTACCCTTTGGGTAATTGCTCCAAAATTGCATTTTCTACAGTTAATTCACAGAAATGTGTTTTACTGTATACTGAGTTATACATCATCTAAACTAATCGGTACAAGTGGAAAAAAATGAGCCAAACTGCAATTTTTCAGAACTGTTTTGTGCTTTAGACATGTACACTATAAAGAACATTTGAAGTAGGGGTTGATTTCTCCTCTCTGTAAATGACTCATTACATTAATAGTCTGCTATCTATGAAATGCTGGTGATTAACAGATCTATTGTGACTCATCATCATTCACCATGATGCTGTCACACATGTATTTTAGAATTTTGAATCAATCTAAATTTTAACAGTGATTATATTACATTAAACAGTCGACATTAGGTAACAAAAACAAACACTACAAATAGAACTCAACTCAGAGAAGCATCTTCCACATGTAGAGTAAAGAAATTAGCAGCCAGACGCTAAAAGGTGAAACACACTCTCTGTAGACTTCAGAAAGTAAGAAAGCCTGGCACAGGGTTACCTTGCAGTTCTTACACCACTTTTGTTTTTACAAAAAGAAAATTGAAATGGCAACCAGCCTTCTGGCATTGAATGAAAAGAACATGGACACAGACACGATGAAACAACTTTATTTAATAAGTATTCAATGAAATGGTAAATAAATAATATTCCAAATTTTGTAGATTAAAAGGAAATGATTAGTAGTTATCTTCGCTACTGATCACCTTTGTAGTTAAACTGTAAACATAACATGAAGTAGAACTTAGGGAGGAAAATTCACTGCATGGAACCTCCAGTGGACCAATCTCTGAATGGAGAGACACATCAGGCAACGCAGCACCCGAGCCTACCTCAGTAATCCCACTACACGACATCGGAAGACTCCAAGAAAGTCTGGCAATGAGATGCATGGAAGAGTGTGGTCATAACCAGACTGGCAATAGAGCCAACCTGCTCAGCTAACCCAAGGCCAGGCAACCTGCACATTGTGCAATGGGGGAAACCACTCTGCAAAGCATTTAAATACTTCAGGGATCCTGAGCCTTCAGAGTTATGTGTGGGGATGGGGGTAGTTGAATGGGCAACTCCAGATTCCCATAAGTGAAGTGCCACTTCCCATTTCCCAGATGCTGTAGAGGCTTCCTCCTTGTGTAAGGTGCTTCTGTGGACTGGCCTGCGATTGAGGTATTATCCTGCAGGCGCTTTCTTTTACTAATTGAATTATGGCCGTTGAATGTTGGCTAGCATTCCACAGAGTCAGTGGTGTGCACCTCCTTCACTTCTTCCTACTCCTCCTCAGATAAGACAATGACGCTTTCTTCGGAGGAGTTGGTCATGGTTTGGTATATTGATAGTGATCTCTAAAGTTATAATTTATGGACATGAGATTTTTTTCCCTTTACATCATCTGACCAATTTTATATTAAGCTACATATTTGCTCAAAAAACTTAATGGATGCAGATAAAGGTGGGTAAGGACCACTACAGCTGTATTTTGATATGCTGTGTAACATGCTGCTCACACTCATATCATGTTAGCATATACTGTTTTTCTACAGTCATTGGCATGGCTCAAACAAATGAATAGCGTAGCAGAATCCTGGTCTGCGCACCCATGGGATGGAAAGCTACCACAGCTCTACACCCTCTCTCGCTTTGCAGATTCTCATTACACGTCACCTTCAGCCTTTCCATTCACTGAGCTGCGCCCTGAAACCCACTCCATTTTTCAGATTTTAATCTTTTAGTCCAGGATTCCAATGCCACTGTTGTTCAGAAAGGACTTTGGAACCCCCTCATTTTCTCTACTTCTGACACTTTGAAGCCCCTCCTGCCAGAAATGCAGCTTGTGCCGTAGTTGGGTTTGGTAAACCATTCTTAGCTGGGTTTGGTAAACCATCCTGCTTCCATTGGTGACGATGCAAAATAGGTCGCACTCAATAGCAAAGGTCAAGTAATTCATATCTGGTTGCTGAATTGTTTAATCTGTATAACTACATTGGATGGCTTTACTCAGCACATGGTCATTAAGTGGAAATGGCACTGTAACAGTCGGGCACTAATGGCATATAATCACCGCACATTTACCCCTCCTCCACCCTGCAAATATCTGCAACAACTGCAGATAGGATCATTCTGGTGTGCATTATTTTTAAACTGGAACTCTTCAACAAACACTCACACTTCATAGAATGGACAGATGATTGTGTAAGGTAGCTCTTATTTTAATAATTAAATATTAAAGCAAGTTGATGTTACTGGTGTGGCCAATATTGGTTTGTTTGTTAGGATTGTGGCAAGGTGTTATTTTTTTTAATGCATGACTGTGACAAGCGAGCACTCTCCATAGCGAGACTAATGCTTGCAGGGAATATCATACAACTTGTCTTCAATCAAACGATTGATAAATAGACAATCGCTTAGTGATTGTCTTCTGATGTAGGCCAGATTACATTGTGACGAAATATGTCAATTATGAATCTGTAATATAGTAAATGTTGAAAATTGTCATTTTTGTTTATGTACATTTGTCGTATTTTTTTTTAATGCATACAAAATATATACATCAGCTATTTGTCCTCAGTCAAGTAAGTCTACAGTCAAAGTTTCCACTTGATTTTTTTAATATATATATATATATATATATATATATATATATATATATATATATATATATATATATATATATATAATATATATATATTATATATAAAATCCAGTGCTGAACCTCCCCTCTTTAATATGGACTGAAATTCCAGAGATATCCTATTTTTGGTAAATGTATACTTGCTGTATAGACCAACGCCATCACAATGCTCCACATTTGATCCTCACATGCATCGCAGGCCTGATCTTAAAGACACACAAGCACATTTAGTGACATGAATACAGTTTCACTGTCAACCATCAATCAACTGCTGAGACAGCTCTGTAAAAACCTTTCAAATTTTACATAGTTCTGCACTTTTAAATCATCATTCAATACATGTGTTTTTTTTCTTTGGTTACCTTCCTCCGTATCCTGCTCCTCCAGGATAGTTAGGCCGTCCATACATGTTTTGCTGCATGTATCCCTTGCTTGAACCGGTTTCTGTGGCTGGGAATGGTTGCTGTCCCATGAACTGTGGAGAGTTCATTCCTGGACCATTGCCAGGTAGCCCAGATGCCATGTGATTCCCACTGGAGTTACCCCCAGGAGCCATAGGGTTTCCCAGGACCTGTGAAAGGGGCAGGAGAGGGTACAGATTTAAAACAAGACAAGTGATACTGTTTTGTTTAAGTTTTCAGAATTGTACACCTCAGTATCGAAGTGCGTGCACAAAAATCCTTTAAAAGCTACTCTCCATTTTATTCATACATTTACCCCATTTTCTACCCTATTAGTCCTCCTGCAGGCATACTTCCTTCATAATCTGTAACTGGAAGTTTTCTGAGGCTGCCGTCAGTAAGATATGGCTGATGAAAAGGATGGGCCAAGGAATGGCAGACGTATTTTAAATCTGATAAATTTCATTGAACATGAAATAAACTTGCATAATGAATGTGTGCCCATTAGTAAAGATGGAAAAGGGACAAAAATTAGGGGATAATTATCAACCATTCACTCAAGAATATCTGGTCAATGTAATGCTGCCAGAAAGAAGAACATGCATTTATATAGCACCGTATCACATCTCTCAGAAGCAGCGTAAAGCACTACACATACAATAAATGACTTTTTGAAGCGAAGTGACTGTTAAGTAGCTATTTTGAGCACAGGAAAGTCCTGCAAACAGCAATGAGATGAATAACTAGTTAATCTGCTTTTGGTGGTGTTGATCGAAGAATGTTGGCCAGGACACTGGGGGATCTCCTTGCTCCTCTTCAAAAGATCCTTCCAAGAAAGCTTTAACACCCAGAACAGAAAGACAGGGCCTCAGTTTAATGTCTCATCTGAAGGACAGTCATCAACAAAGTTATCAATTGCTAGGATGTATTTCAGAGGCTACCCAGGAACAGTTCAGAGAAGAGTAACAAGAATGATTCAAGGAGTTGGGATTCTAAATTCTAAAGATAAATATACAGACATATTAGAACTTGTTTTCATTGTCATAAAGAATGAAAAAGAGAGAATCTGAAATACTGAGTGGTATGGATAATATAGACATAAGTAGTTTCAGTGATTTTGACAGTGATCAATGATGTAAAGGATGAGTAAAATAAGCCTCAAGCAGGACTAAAGATTAGAATCCTTCCGTCACACACAGAGAATGGTGGACATGTTGAATAGGATCACAGTACAAGAATAAGCACAGACAAGATGAAAAGATACTCTGAAACATAATTGTTCCGATGCTGCTGGGACCACAGATCTTTTATCTATGGAATGCAACATGTTAGGGTGGAATAATGTTGGATCAACATCCAGGGGTTCCTTGAGATTACCTTTGGGAGTCAGAGAAATATTTCATCGAACTTTATCTTGGAAGGTTTTCCTCATATTGAAACAGGTCCACGACAGGACAAATTGTACATGGCTTCTAGAGGAAACGGGATTGATGGACAAAATGGCCTTCCATTCCATTCTTAAATTCAGAAGGCAAGTCATTCATACCACCCTTATGTAGGTCTTAGTGGATGACTTAAGAGTGGCATTGGCAGAGGTTTGCAAGCAGGGAAACCAATGCTTCTTAAGGAAATTGCACCTTAAAGTGGGGAGAGAAACCTGGATGGGGAGGGGGGGAGGTGGGGGAGAAGAAGAGTGAAGAACCTGGTAGCCATTATACTAAAAATGCAATCTTCAACTAGGAGACCAATTTCAAATTTCATTTGACTGATATTCACAATTGGTTTCCCCAAGTAGTGAGTTTGCTCATCTCAGCCAAATCAACTAGGGAAGGAAGAACCATTGGTCAAGTGAGGTCTCTTCCTGCATAGTCTCGCCCTCTCCTTGTGACAGTCACGGATATTGCTGGAAGTGATGTCTGCTAATTCAACCAAGAACTGATCATTACAAATGGGAAGAAAGTGATTTACTCCAGTCTCAAGTTGAATGGGTTGAAATGTTGGCCACCACTTAAACCTCAAACCACAAACTAAACACTTCCAATTACCACACTACCAGGCTGCTGTTGGTACAATGTATAGATTTGTATTAACTGTGAATTATGTGGGAATAAATGTCTTTTCAAATAAAGAGATTGCAATCAGACAGAAAAGTGAGCAGAAGTAAATAAATCAGATCTTGCACTTCTTCCAAATATAATTTCTGATCCGAGAAGAATTCACATTCATTTTGATATCTGCATGTGTTGCTAACAAGTAGTGAAATGCACATTTTAAATGTTTATTAAAATGAGCTTGGTCCGTGATATAACATGCTTGTTAACGGACGTGCTGTTCCATGTAGCGGCAGGGAGAGAATCTACACCTGTGAGCTTCTGCAAGGGGTATTCCTATTTCTGCAGACCATGAGAAAAGGCAGCTGGCACAGATACTTTCTCTGCACAGAGGGAGAGAAAACAGGAGGGCAAGTTAATGCAGGCCACTCACACATTCTGAATAGTACAGGGCTGGTCTTCTCAGCAGGGAAATTTAGTGTGGTACTGGGTGAACAAAAAAGAGAAAGGAAAAACATAGAAACATAGAATCTAGGAGCAGGAGTAGGCCATTCGGCCCGTCGAGCCTGCTCCGCCATTCAATACGATCATGGCTGATCATCCAAATCCAGTACCCTGTCCCTGCTTTAATCCCCACAGTACACATATCCCACCCTACCCCCGTAACCCCACGTATTTAATTCCCCCTAACATATCCCATCCTATCCCCATAACCCCACATATTTAATCCCCCCTAACACTAAGGGTCAATTTATCATAGCCAAATCAACCTAACCCACACATTTTTGGGTTTTGTGCAGAAGTAAATGTACAACTACACTTAGCAGGGCAGTGAAATGATAGTGCACACACTTCTTCTCATGCCACGGCACTATCGATACAATTTTAAACAGTTAGTGGTTTTTGTGGACCTAAACAGGTGACAAACACTGGAATTCATAGAACAGGCTGCAAGAGCTGAATAGAGTTTAAATATAGAGGCAACCCTAGAAATGGAATGAATTTTACCTGACTCTGAGATGTATTATTGACTCCCCATACTGTAGTTACCACAGAAAGCGAACCTGGAGGCTGATTGGTGTTCTGTTGCCAAGGAACAGAATCATTGTATGTGAATGACCCATCACTGAGGAAGGAAGGGAAAAGAAGACAGCAGCTGTCAGTGTGGGAGGAAACGTTTGCTCTCTTGTGTTGCAATTAAGAGACAGAAAAACAATGTGCCACGTTTGGCACTAGCCGGATTATGAAAATCCAACTCTCATGCATTCAATTTGGTCATGCTCACCTTTTTTCTTCTTCTCGTGTAGTGGAAAACCAGCAGCCCATTAAAGTAATAAGCAGCAACCTTAATCAAGAGCAACTCTTGTAGATCTACAATTGAGTCATATGTTCCGTTACTATCATCTGGAACTAATGAACTAGGTAACGACATGTATTTAAAATGAAGGAAACAAGAAGTATGTAGTGGGCAAGCCAGCGTGTTCCAACACTGTCCTTTCATCTCGGACTGAAATCTGAACCTAGCCAAGAAATAAGAATGTCTCCTCTCTTGCTTGGCTGTTATGGGAACTCAAGTAAAATGGTTCAGGCAACATGAGCCTTGTTCCCAGTGGGTAAAACACAAATCTGGTTTCATAATTGGGAATAACTGACATATCAAATTCCCCTGCCACATAAATAAAAGATCAGTTATATCTACTTTTCACATCAAAATGTCAACTTAGCTTTCATAGCTTGATGGCAGCGTAAATCTGAGCAGGTCTGAGATTCTGACAGGTAACATGGGAGGTTCAAAAGTGATCAATTGTGTGTGTGGGGTATGTGCTTGGGGTGTGAGTGTGTGTGGTCTTGATGTTTGGGGGGTATGTGGGGTGGGTGGGAGTGTGCGGGGGGGGGGGGTAAGTGAGTGTGTGGGGGGGGTGAGCGTGCGGGGGGGGGTGAGGCGTGCGGGGGGGGGGTGAGCGTGCGGGGGGGGGGGGTGAGCGTGCGGGGGGGGGTGAGTGTGCGCGGGGGGGGGGGGGGGGGGGGGGGGGGGGGGGGGGGGGTGGCGGGGGGGGGGGGGGGTGAGCGTGCGGGGGGGGGTGAGCGTGCGGGGGGGGGTGAGTGTGCGCGGGGGGGGGGGGGGGGGGGGGGAGTGTGCGCGGGGGGGGGTGAGTGTGCGGGGGGGGGTGAGTGTGCGCGGGGGGGGGGTGAGTGTGCGCGGGGGGGGTGAGTGTGCGCGGGGGGGGTGAGTGTGCGGGGGTGTGAGTGTGCGTGTGCGGGGGGGGGGGTGAGTGTGCGCGGGGGGGGTGAGTGTGCGCGGGGGGGGGTGAGTGTGCGCGGGGGGGGGGGGGAAGTGTGCGCGGGGGGGGTGTGCGGGGGTGGGGGTGAGTGTGCGGGGGGGGGGGTGAGTGTCGGGGGGGGGGGGGTGAGTGTGCGGGGGGGTGCGTGTGCGAGTAGTATGAGTGATGTGTGATGGGAACAGCCCTTACCAATGTAACTTTACCTACTCCTTCATCCCTTGTAATTGATTTCCTTTCTTACCTTTTTCTTATTTTAATTTCCTCATTGTCACACCTCATTTTCACTTTCTTTGTGCCCTTCTAATGTAGCAGATGGCACCAGGATTGGGGGAGGGCAGAGTAGACAGGGCTCTTTTACCTCTGGAAATTGGCTCCAAATCCAGCCCATGCAGATGGAATGAAGATCTTGAATTCAGACTTCAGCCTATCATTTGGTACTGACTGCGTTGAGCAACCACTGAGCTACTGACACTGAATATTCTGCTTCCTAACTTTATACTCGCAGTAGGTGAAGCCATCCAATGGAACGTTAGTCAGATTAGTTGAATTTAGCATTCTAGCCAGCAGAAATGAGGCAGATGATCTCTGCAAATGAAGATGTCTTAAGAGAATTCTAGCGGGAAAGGATGGACGGTGATATATAAAGGAAAGACACTATCAAGACTGAACTGGTCATTTTAGTGATGCAATACAATGTATGGCTTCAAAATAAAACAATAGCTGCAGCAGAGGGCTATTTAAAGGCTCGGGCAATTAGAGTAAAAAACATTAACTTTCCAAACAGTTTTCAAAATGCAGAGGTCAGCAGAAAATGTAATGATTTAAAACCTGTGGCTAGATTCAATATAGCACTCCATAAAATAAAGGTTATTGTTGAATAAATACCGCTACAGCTCCCCACATCAAATCCACCGCCCTCCTCACCTCCCCAATTCATGACTGATTCCCCTTCACATCCTTGCAAGACCAGAGACAATCATGCCCACAGTCTCTGGCTCTGGAAATGTCTGACTCTTGCAATTGTACCAAATTATATATCCAGTTTGTTTGAAAATCTACTTACAAATAAGAAATAACAATGTTTAAGTCATCATAATAGTGATATTGCCGGGAATATTTAGCAAAGTCTTTAAGTCCCATGTACAAGATTTTGCATCTATAATTGTTTGCTGTGTTTAAAATGATTCTCCATCTTCTTGAAACATCTTGTTGTAAAAGCATTAGCAGTACATGGAGTGTGCAACATCAAAGAATACTCCTTCTGGTCTTCACAGAAGTTGGTTCCACAACCACGTGTTGAGAGCGAAGATGACATGATCTCAGGCGACCAGTAGTACATCACAGTCTCAAAGGCAAAAGATCATGCACTATGCTGCTGATCCATGGGAAGACATCATACCTATAGGAGGGAACTTCCAGCCACTGAATAACACTTCACCAGTCAGTGAGTCTAGTATCACAGACATAGGGACATATCAGTCACAACAGACAAGTCCCATTACACGCAGGAGGCAAGCATTTTCTAGGTACATCAAACCATTCTAAATGCTTGTGACCTGCGCAAACGGTTCGCAATCGGATGCACAGTAACAAGCCACCATTGCATCACATTATGCAATTTCATTGGGCACAGTTGGCGGAGCAGATTAGCTCCATATTTAATCTCACCACACTGGTCAGAAAGACTAGTTTGCTTACAGAACAACAGTTACTGCATCCCAAAATGTAATTCACTGTGTGAATCACAGACATTTCAGCACAATAAAGCGCTGTATAAATGAAAGTTGTTATAAAACAACAACATCCCCCCTCACAGCTCTAGGACGTAAGCATTCAGAGCTCCCGCGAGTCCTCTGAAGGCGAGTCCAGGATGGGATGGCGGGAGGATGGGAGATTGTCAGTGCGGCAGGCAAACTCACTCTGCCTGATGTGCCTTACACCAAGAATCCTTCAAGGTATGAGTCTTCCCAAAGCTCAGCAACAAGTCTGTTGTGAATTCTGCAAACAGAAAATATCCAGTTTTATGTTACTGTAAAAAAAAAACAGAACATCTCTTCAAATGTCTTCATTAATCTTTTACACATTTATTATGCACATAACTATTTCATTTAACAGCTTTTAAAGAAACAGATTTTAAAAAATATTTTTATGTTGAAAAATGAAATGAATTCCATTTAATTTATATTTGAAATGCAGAAGTTCTACATTTACCTGTGAAGTCTGATACATTTTGTTTTGATCACTTGTAAACCCAACAGTTTGTCTTGTGCCATCTTCTTATCATTTCCAAAGGCAAAAAACAGTTCCAGCATCTTGTTTCCCTCCAGAGTTTCTGGAAGTCTATGTCACACCTGATTTTCTTTTATACTAATATACCCCAAGTAGAAGATAACTTGGCTTATGTCAGATCAAAACCATGAGTTATTTTCCATACAAAAAATGGAATTGTGATGTTTTCCCATGTCCATTCTGAGCACTGCAGTAATACAATGCAAATCTGAGAGGTTAATTACACATCACAGACCACACAGGTCTCTGGTTACATATCATTTGTATTGCATCACAATGAACCGGAACTTGTCTGTAAAG
Organism: Squalus acanthias; assembly: GCA_030390025.1. Lineage (NCBI taxonomy): Eukaryota > Metazoa > Chordata > Chondrichthyes > Squaliformes > Squalidae > Squalus > Squalus acanthias. The sequence goes on along the minus strand of CM059441.1, from coordinate 49,885,288 downwards.
TTTGAAAGCTCATTGCAGATTCTGTCATATATACTTACAAAGAAACCAAAAAGTATCGACATAGTGGGGAGCATCAACAAAACGGATTGTGATTTATAAACTGTGCCACAAGAAGTTTCAAATATTAAAATATTGATGGTCTAACCAATAATTGGTTAAATTGATACTTACAATTCACTGAGCAAATGGTAATGCTGAGTTAATCCTATACACTGAACACCCTCTTCTGTCTCCCTTCATTCTCAAGAAGTTGAAATCAAGCCTTGCCTACTCGGATTCATTCTTTCCCATAACCTCAAACCTGTGGAATTCATCAACTGCTTCAGTCTTCCCTTTCTCTTCTACAAACTGTAACCCAAGCTTGGTCTCCCCCAACCATCACTTCCTGATCTGCCTCTACTTTTCATGATTGATGGTGTCCTGCACCGTGGGACTTGACCCATCATCTGGGTTTCTCAATGGCAAAAAATACAGAAATACACCTCTCATTATATTGGAACTATTAAAAGTACTTTTACTGCACAAAGTATAATTTTCCACTCAGTGGGTTTGGGCATAACATTTCCGATACTCTAACTAGGGGCATAGTTTCAGAATGGAGATGAGGAGGAATTTCTTCTCTCAGAGGGTCGTGAATCTTTGGAATTCTCTACCCCAGAGAGCTGTGGAGGTGGAGTCATTGAATATATTCAAGGCGAAGATAGACAGATATTTGAGCTACAGGGGAGTCAAGGGTTATGGGAAGTGGGCGGGAAAGTGGAGTTGAGGCCAAGATCAGATCAGCCATGATCTTATTAAATGGCGGAGCAGGCTTGTGGGGCCCAATGGCCTACTCCTGCTCCTATTTCTTATGTTCTTATGTAACTATTGGTTCACTTCTTTCCAAAGTGGCTAGCTGAAATGGGTTTAAGAAGACTAGCTCACATAAAGCTGTCCACAGATTCAATCCATTTTGCACCAATTCATCAAACTTTACTCAAAGATGTCTTACGATGGAATGGAAAAGTTCTGCTATTGCACGAACGACATTGAGGTTGGAATAGGTTGGCAGGGGAAGGAGCTCTGAATTAGATCCTGTGCTTCACCTGACTAACACTAAATGCAAACTGGAAACTTATTTTAATCCCAAAAACTGTCCTTCACCTTGACATGTAAACACTACAATTTACACTGTAACTGGAGATAGTGATGCTCTTTGCTTGATAAGAAGGAAGAAGAGTTGTACACAATCTCAGTCACAAACATTGAGGCCCATTTCAGGGTATACACACTCAGTGCTTACACTAACCTGTGAGGTGTGGGTGGAAGGGAAGGCTTCATGGGATTCATTGAGTTCATGAGTGCCTGCAAGGGCAATTTGACAACTGAGTTGTTTGGACGGGTCTTCTGATGGCGCAGAAGTAGCAGTCTGCCCAGATCCTCACACCACGAGGTAAGGAGTGCTAGGAACAAAGAACAAGATTCTTAAACTCTAGATGAAATACAAAACTAAATCCAGTGGATATGCAATGAGGGACCTGCTGTATATAATGGCACAGAAATAACCTGGGACTAAGATAGACAATGGTGGTCTTCAACCCTCTGACCTCAGTACCTGACATTCAAATATGTTACCATTGTGTTTAGAAGAGTGGTTTTCAAGCATTCCTGTGTGCAAATATTGACACATTTTTGTATTTTTGCCATGTTCTGCTCAAGTTTCCTCTCTGCATTTTTGATCAGTCCCTTGGTCTACATCTGTTTGATTTTATAGTTCTCCCCATCCTGTTACTTCTGTACACTTTGTACCCTGTTTCTTTCTCCCTCCGTTTTCATCCTTCAGTTTCCCTCGCCTCCTGTTTTGCCTTTAACCAGTTTCTGGGACAAACTGCCTCTGCATTGTGAAAATAAATACTTCCTTAAAGCACTCCCATTTCTTCTTTAAATAGCTCTTACTATTTTAATACTTTCAGGCAACATTTCATTCATTCAAAGTCAGCTTGCCTGAAATCCAATTTCTTAATTGTTTTTACATAAGATTTAGGAGTAGGAGGAGGCCATATGGCCCCTCGAGCCTGCTCCGCCATTCAATAAGAGCATGGCTGATCTTCGACCTCAACTCCACTTTCCCGCTCGATCCCCATATCTCTTGATTCCCCTAAAGTCCAAAAATCTTATCTATCTCAGCCTTGAATATACTCAACGACTCAGCATCTACATCCCTTTGGGGTAGAGAATTTCAAAGATTCACAACCCTCTGAATGAAGAAATTCTTCCTCATCTCAGTCCTAAATGGCCTTATCCTGAGACTATGCCCCCTAGTTCTAGACTCTCCAGCCAGGCGAAACAACTTCTCAGCATCTACCCTGTCAATCCCCCTCAGAATCTTGTATGTTTCAATGAGATCAGCTCTCATTCTTCTAAACTCCAGAGTATAGGCCCAGTCTACTCAATCCCTCCTCACAGGACAACCCTCTCATCCCAGGGATCAATCTAGTAACCTTGGTTACACGGCTCTAAGGCATGCATGTTCTTTCTCAGATAAGGAGATCAAAACTGTGCACAGTACGCCAGGTGTGGTCTCACCAAAGCCCTGTACAATTGTAGTAAGACTTCCTTACTCTTGTACTCCAACCCCCTTGCAATAAAGGCCAACATGCCATTTGCCTTCCGAATTGCTTGCTGTACTTGCAATGCTAACTTTCCTGTACGAGGACACCCAAATCTCTCTGAACACCAACATTTAATAATTTCTCACCATTAAAAAAATATTCTGTTTTTCTATTCTTTTTACCAAAGTGAATAACCTTACACTTCCTTACATTATACTCCATCTGCCACCTTATTGTCCACTCACTCAATCTGTCTATATCCCTTTGCAGGCTCTTTGTGTCCTCCTCACTGCTTACTTTTCCACCTAGCTTTGTATCGTCAGCAAACTTGGATACATTACACTCGGTCCCTTCATCTAAGTCATTAATATAGATTGTAAATAGCTGAGGCCCAAGAACTTTTCCTTGCGGCACCCCATTAGTTACAGCCTACCAACCGGAAAATTACCCGTTTATCCCTATTCTCTGTTTTCTGTCCATTAACCAATCCTCTATCCATGCTACTATTATTACCCCCAACCCCATGAGCCCTTATCTTAAGGTGCCACATAAAAGGTTGCAATGCATCGAATGCCTTTTGGAAATCCAAATATACTACATCCACTGGTTCCCCTTTATTTACCCTGCTAGTTACATCCTCAAAAAACTCTAATAAATTTGTTTAACACGATTTCCCTTTCATAAAACCATGTTGACTCTGCCTAATCATATTATGATTTTTACCTCATTTCAACCTTAAAATGAACAACTTTATGAACCTAGACCCCAAATGTTTCTTCACTATAAGTTGACTTAGCACTTCCTCTTCATTAGTTAGCAGTTAATTTAATACTGCCTCCTCTCTTTTGTGTGTTCCTCACCTGCTGTTTAAAAAAGGTTCTTGAAGTAGTACAGTAAACTCTTTTGTTGGTACAGACTGTCCCCACATTATGTCCCAGTCTATGTTAGGATGATTAAATTTGCCCATGATTACAACTGGGGCCTTAGCACTAACATTTTTTACTATCTCCCACAGCAGTACACTCCTTTTTTTTGTGGCAGCCTATTCCGAACATTAACTTTTTGCCTTTTCTATTTTCCAGATCCACCCAAAGAGACTTTGTGCCAATTCTTAGTTCCTTCCACTCAGCAATGTATAAACCTTTCCTGATAAACAGTGCCACTCCATCCTCTTTCCTAAAGCATATGTAACCCTGTAGATTAGTTCCCCACTGCTCCGCTTCCTTTAGTCAGGTTTCAGTACTTGCTATAAGCTGCCTATTTACCAGCATTTATACTCCTGGAATTCATGTAAATACAAATGAGTTCATTATTTCCTGCATGCACATGGTCCATATTGTTATCCTCTCCCACCTATTTCCCCAGTTTAAATCCTTGCCAACTGGTTTCTTTACCTTCAGCCAAGGTGAGCGTTAGATAAAGGCTGTCTCAAGGCTTCCCTTCTCCAAAAGATGTTCCAGTGGGCCAATAATTTGAAACCCTCCATGGGAACTATGCATTGACTTGCCCAAGTGTCTCGCTTTAATAGGTCTAGTACATGGCACTGGGATGATCCGGAGATTACTATCGTGGAAATCATTTTCTTAAATCCTTTCCCTAGCTTCTTCAATTCCCTTTGTAGGATCTCCATTCTCCTTCTACCCAAGCTGTTGGTTCCCATGTGAACCGCAACCAGTAGTTTCTCCTTTTCCCATTACAGGATCTATCCACCTGCTCATTTACGTCCCAAACTCTGAAACCTGGGAAGCAAGATGGCATTGGGGACTCCTGATCGTGCATGCAGAATATTCTATCAGGCCGTTTAACCTTGGAGTCCCCTAGGACTACAGTGTTACATTTAATCTTATTTGCTTCCTGTTTCCTTTGAGCATCCACTTATTGCCTGGTGCCATTGGCCTGCTGTGGTTACTATCCTCGGATCTTTAAAGTGTCCATCTCCTACAATGGGAAGTGTAGGAAGACCTGCTTTGAAACCAGGAGCAGAACCACATTCCGATCCTTGTTCTGATATGTAAATATATCATTATCATGAGACCGTGTGCACAATCCAGACTCAACAATCAAACCACAATCTTATTTACTAAAACTAGTTAATTTACACTGGACAGATTTTGTTTTGTTACAATTTTTTAATTCAATAAAACAATGGGATCGCAAAATCTCTGTACACAAGTTAGATACTGCACATGCAGAATTTTAATAAATGTTTATTCATTTAAATTTTCCTTATTGGGGAGCAGACGGGTCGGGGGTTTAAAAACAGTATGGGGCAGGAGGATGGCCAGAAGGATCATTTTGGGGACCTGCATCATGAATCCTGTTACCAATTTATACTGGCCGATATCCGTCTGAATCATCCACAGTCCGAAGTCCACCCCAACGTATTGAGAATAGAATCATAGCATGGTTACTGCACAGAAGGAGGCCATTCGGCCTGTCGAGCCCGTGCCAGCTCTCTGCAAGAGCACTTCAGCTAGTCCCACTCCCCTTTCTCCGTAGCCCTGCAAATTTGTTCCCTTCAGGTACTTATCCAATTCCATTTTGAAAGCCACGATTGAATCTGCCTCCACCACCCTCTCAGGCAGTGCATTCCAGATCCTAACCACTCGCTGCGTAAAAAGGTTTTCCCTCATGTCGCCTTTGGATCTTCTGCCAATCACCTTAAATCTGTGTCCTCTGGTTCTCGACCCTTCTGCCAATGGGAACAGTTTCTCTTTATCAGTGTCAGCTGTGGCTCAGTGGGTAGCACACTCGCCTTTGAGTCAGAAGGTTGTGGGTTCAGTCCCACTCCAGGGACTTGAGTACATAAATCTCGGCTGACACTCCCAGTGCAGTGCTGAGGGAGTGCTGCACTATCCAAGGTACCGTCTTTCGGATGAGATGTTAAACCGAGGCCCCCGTCTGCTCTCTCAGGTGGACGTAAAAGATCCCATGGCACTATTTTGAAGAAGAGCAGGGGAGTTATCCCCGGTGTCCTGGCCAATATTTCTCCCTCAATCAACATAACAAAAACAGATTATCTGGCCATTATCACATTGCTGTTTGTGGGAACTTGCTGTACGCAAATTGGCTGCCGTGTTTCCCACATTACAACAGTGACTACACTCCAAAAGTACTTAATTGGATGTAAAGCGCTTTGAGACGTCCAATGGTCGTGAAAGGTGCTATATAAATGCAAGTTTTTTTTCTTTCTTTACTCCGTCTAGCCCCTTCATGATTTTGAACACCTCTATCAAATCTCCTCTCAACCTTCTCTGCTCTAAGGAGAACAACCCCAGCTTCTCCAGTCTATCCACGTAACTGAAGTCCCTCATCCCTGGAACCATTCTTGTAAATCTTTTCTGCACCCTCTCTAAGGCCTTCACATCCTTCCTAAAGTGCGGAGCCCAGAATTGGACACAATACTTCAGTTGAGGCTGAACCAGTGTTTTATAAAGGTTCATCATAACTTCCTTGATTTTGTACTCTATGCCTCTACTTATGAAAATGAGAAGTCGCACAACACCAGGTTATAGTCCAACAGATTTATTTAATTTTACAAGCTTTCGAAGCAGTTCGCTCCTTCGTCAGGTAAGTCAGGTAAGTCATGACCTCTACTTATGAAGCCCAGGATCCCGTATGCTTTTTTAACCACTTTCTCAACCTGCCCTGCCACCTTCAATGATTTGTGCACATATACCCCCAAGTCTCTCTGTTCATGCACCCCCTTTAGGATTGTACCCTTTAGTTTATATTGCCTCTCCTCGTTCTTGCTATCAAAATGTATCACTTTGCACTTTTCTGCCTTAAATTTCATCTGCCACGTGTCTGCCCATTCCACCAGCCTGTCTATGTCTTCTTGAAGTCTATTACTATTCTCCTCACTGTTCACTATACTTCCAAGTTTTGTGTCATCTGCAAATTTTGATATTGTGCCCTGTACACCCACATCCAAGTCATTAATATATATCAAGAGAAGATATATACAGTGAAAAGATAACTACAGTGGCAAATTGGAATTTGTACCTCAGGCAATTTACTGTGGTGTACGTTAACATCTTATATGCGTACACAGATTCTGGTTTCTATTTTTTTTTTTAAGTACAGTATTACTTGAGAGAACAGCAGCAGTTGGTAAATGAGAAACTGTTGGAGTGAGGAGGAAGCTGCCAATAGGGAACAGCAGCAGTGGGGACTGGGGTGGAGAGTTTGGCTGCATGCCAGCTTACATTGGCAGGCTTCCAAATACCTCTGATTACGTTCTGGAAGAGGGACATTTTGTCGACTTGTACCTCGGTTAAACTGCAGATCTTCCATAAACTAGTGGGCGACTTTGTGTCACTCTTAACACAGGACTTGTAGAATAACTGTGCTGATCTGGTATTGTACAGCGCGCAGGCAAACTAATGCATTAGCTTCTAAAATTTCAAACAAAACCTCACTTCTAATGATTATAAAGAGGTGACTATCCTGTCAGCTCATTTCATTGGTTATCTGACTGACAGTTGGAAGTCAGTGAACACAGTTCCCTGCATGTGCTCGAGTACATACAAGCAGAACAGTACCTCCTCACACTGGCTAATCACTGGTCTGTGCTCAGTTACCTGATCTTAACCACTGTCCTGGGGCTGTAGCTAAATTATCAGCCCTGGTTCTTGAGTGATCCAGTGACCCTCTAATGGAAACTATGGAGTTGACTTTAACTCTAATCGCTCAGCAGAAATCTGGCGGGTGGGCAGTTAAAATCGCCGTGGCTCTTTCCTGTCCAAAAGCTGCCATGATTGCAACATCTGCAATTTTAACCTGCTCCCGAGCAGGCAGCAAGGACACACACCCGGAGGCAACAGGGTCCTTCTTTACATATGCGCGTTGCGGCCCGATGACATCATTGAGACCCGACTGTAATTTTAACTCAGGCCTAAGCGGGAAACCACCTGGAGTTAAAAATCAGGGCCATGTGTGTAGACATTGGGTGAGGACTGGCTTGGCTGAGATCACCTCCTTTTCCCTGATGGGCGATTTATTTGCGAATATTCGCTGATCCCAGATGAAGAACGGCCACTTGTATAAGGGACTGGTAGCCCACCAGAAGTTGGAGGGGGGTAGAAATTGGGCGAGGTTCTGGGCATTGAAGTGACACAATAAAGAGAGGGCTAATGGACTCAATAGCAGCTCTGTCAGAGTAAAAAACTTACTTGAGGAAACTTCCAATCTGTAACAAATTGAAAAACAAATCTGGAAAGATTACATACCAGCCTGAACCAGATGGTGTCAGACTGACACTATCAGCTCAGTTGCCCTGAAGCATTTACGACTGTACAAGAGCCACACCGATTTAGCCTTCGCTCACAACAGGTTTCAAGTCAATTTTGTTTTTCTCCCCCTCCACCACCATAGCCTGTTATCCAAGACATATTTAGGTCATTGTACAATCAGTTCACGTGCTAAGTCTGTCAGCGGAGAACATGGAGTGCTGCCCAGAGCAAGGAACAAAAAGGCTGCACACAGGTCATCGTTGGGTGTAATTCATTCTTTGTCTAATTAGCAACTTGAAAGAAAAATCAGTGCCAAGAGTAAAGGAAACAACTGCACCATTCCAAGGCTGCAAGTCCTTGATGGCTCCGATTATTTTATGTTTATAGGATTTAGTGATATGTCTACAGTTATCTTCACCTTCTAAATATACAATTGGAAAACTTCACCAGTCGCAGGTTATTCATCTTGATTTTTGACTAATGGATTTGTACTCACGTAACCAAATATTAGTCATTATTGTGAAAATAAAATAATTACACGTGGAAAAGAACATCCTGTTCCCTTTGTTTCATGCTAGTTCCGGTCAATGTTTATCTCTTAAGGGTACTTGGTGGTGCAGTAGGTTAGACACTATCCTTTCATCCCTGCCAAATGGGTTCAAATAGAGATCAGGATCTGATACACCAGGGTGTGTAAGAAAGTTTGCATAAGAGAGTGTGTGTGATTTTTTATACAAAATCGTTTGTGGGTATGAGTTTGTGCAAGTATAAATGAGAGTCTGTGTGAGCAAAAGTGAGTGAATGTGTTTGTGAGCGAGAGATTATGTGACAGAGTGTGAGAGAGGGAATGAGATTTAAGGGTGTGTACTGTCACAAACCTGTAATTGAAACAGAACAGCAAAATGGATCAACTAAACGGATTAAATATGATGTGAGTGTAAAAGCTGAATTGGAGTTTCAGCAATTTTGGCAAAATTAACAGTAAAATAATAACATTTTTACTTCCATTCCCATCTGTATCACTGGCTTCAGTTATACTGGTGAAGAAAGGGAGTGCTTGCAATAGCGATCTGGGATTCTAGTTTATCGCACTAGCATTGTTGCCAACTTTTAAATGACACCTTATTGCTGTTTTAATTAGCTAAGTTCCGCCACCCCCATCTCTCTTGTTGAAATGTGATACATAAACCTTTTGTGGAACATACAACTATGGGTTTAAAAAAAACAGTATTTTTGTAAAACACAGAAAAAATAACGTTACATTTATATTGTGCAGTAGCACAGTTTTGAGAAACACCTCAAAGTGCTTCATGTACAGTGAATTACTTTGAAGTGCAGCGACTGTTGTTATGTAGGCAAATGCAGCAACCATGTTGTGTACAGCAAAACTCCAGCAGCAGCAATGGGAAAAAAGACCAGTTCATTTGCTTTCGGTAGTGTTGGTTGAGAGACAAATGTTGTCCAGGACAGCAGGAAATCACCCTGGTCATCCCTGAAAGAGTGGTGTTGTATCTTTGGCATTAACTGCAACAACACACTGATGGGAATTACATCCACGGCACCGCTGACAATGCAGCACTCTGAGCACGGCACTGGAGTGTCTGTGCTGACGTCAGGGGTGGGGGGGGGGGGGGTGCGGAGGAGGAAATCTCTGCATTATGCATCAGGAACTTGTGAATTCATTCTTTACAAACAGGTTTACAATTTCTTTATACTAAGCTAAGACTGGGAACTCTGACTGGTCTGTGGCCAGAACCCACAAACTGCAATCCTGGAAGTGACAGTGATATCAAGTGAGCCAAGTGGACACACAAGGGTAACTATAAAAAAGGGACCATCAGAGTTACTTGGTATCTCCTAATATGGTGTGGCATAGCTGTCCTCACGGACGTCACTGAGGGAAAGAATGTTGAATATGTCCAGCAATATTTCATGTAAACTTATGGTGCTACACCATCATGAACAAGTACGCAAAGTGCCTGAAAAGATTTGAACATTTTGTCTTTTTTATATATTTTAACAAGTGTGCTAAAATTCAACCACAAATAAAACTGAAACAAGAGCTGCCATGTTTAATTCAGAGCACAATTTACCTCCAGTCTCAGTAAGGAGATACCCAGAGAAAACCTGGATTGTCCCTGCTGGTTCTGCACTGTAAATACATCCGGCATCGTCAGAAAGCAAACAAGCGCCTCCTGAAGTTGCAGATGATTATTATGTACAATGAATTTTGTCATGGGCTCAACGAGAATTAAAAATAGTGACATTTCAGGTATAGTTCTAACTATTTTAAAAATGGAACGTTATGTAACATTTTTTTCCCATTCACCTTCATTAACAGAGAGCAGCCACTCCGGGTTTACAATCTCTCAGCTACTTCAAAAAAGCTGGAGGTTTGATTTTGACGTGGGCGGTACAATAACTCATGTATTCAGCTCCTTGAACACTGAAGGATCCATTTGTTCGGATATAAATTTGGTTACAGATCCTTAGCACTTTACTGCTGATAAAGGGGGGCCTTTAATAAATAATTAAGCACAATTTTTATATTTTTACAAATATAATTATCTAATGAAGTTTATTAAAATGAATCTTTTGTAGACATGATCTACATACGGTTACACTGTGGGATACTCATGTACAAACACTTATCCTGTTGATGAGAAATTCCTCCCTCTGCTATTATAATGGAGTCATTAACCCTGTTGTTTTAACTCCTTTGCCAAAATAGTAGAGAGGAACTTTAGGTAACCTTGCTAAGCGCTCGTTCATTCGTATCTCTCAGTCTAACTTCAGGGTCTTGGTGTAAAGCAGACTCTTTGGGTAAGCGATTAACCAGTGTTAGACACAGGCACGTCTGGTAAGTGCATTCCTCAACACTCATCCCATATGGACCAGCCACCTCTTAAATTGTAGCTTGAACTTTAACCCATGGGAAAATCTAACATACCTACCAATGGTTGACAAAGTACTAGACCAGAAAACATAATCGTGGCTCGCAATGGAAATCTGTAATAGCAGCATTCCTTGGAGGAGTTTCTGTTTCTTTCTATTAAAAGTTTTGTTCTCACGGTGAGGAATGTCAAGAGTTGGGAATGGAACTCTTCCCATTTCAGGCCGTGAGTGTCAGCATCAAACACCCCCAGGGCAGGTACAGCACGGGTTAGATACAGAGTAAAGCTCCCACTACACTGTCCCATCAAACACTCCCAGGGCAGGTACAGCACGGGTTAGATACAGAGTAAAGCTCCCTCTACACTGTCCCATCAAACACCCCCAGGGCAGCTACAGCACGGGTTAGATACAGAGTAAAGCTCCCTCTACACTGTCCCCTCAAACACGCCCAGGTCAGGTGCAGCACGGGTTAGATACAGAGTAAAGCTCCCTCTACACTGTCCCATCAAACACTCCCAGGGCAGGTACAGCACGGGTTAGATACAGAGTAAAACCTATACGGTCCTAACAGTATGCCCCAGAAGAGCATCCCGCCTCCATTCCCGTTTCAACCATCCTATGGCATCTCTGAGTAAGATTGGGAATTGGTATAGAAATAGGGACAATATTGTGCTGTAGGCCCATGCCCACTAGGGCCTGGATGAAGGCTGCCCAAACATATTTCACAAAAGGATCCTTATAGCCACCAGACAGAGAATATTTTCATCCAATAAGGATGGGCTGTATTTGAAACCTGGTCCCAGGCATGAAAGGCCAGTGTTTAACCCACTGGGTGACCCTGGTCCCCTTCAGATGAGTTTAATTCCCCATTTACTTTGCAAGGTTGTCTTGGTAATGCTGTTTAGAGGTATTATAACTGCCTTTGTGAGCAGTCTTCCTGGGATGTCTTTAATGGGGACCATTAATGGCCTGTCTGCCATCTTTTGCCTGGCTGCTGATAGGCTGACCTTGCAGCCTGCCTCTACAGATCAGCACTGCAAATTCCACATTGATGGCTGGTATGGACCTATCCCTATAACGGGAACAGTTCTGGCTAGAATGAAGAGACACAACCACGATTGTGCACTAACTGTACTAACTGCATTCTGCAGTCTTTTGAACATGCACCCTCACATCTAGAGCTAGATCGTAATCTAGGACACTTTCACTTATGATTAACACCATGTCTAACCTGTGGTGTAGATTATATATAGACCCTCACCACGTTGTACATTGTTGGCAATCCAGTGGCAGTCTCAGAAAATACTGGATACGACCACTGCTGAAAATATAATTTTTTATAAAGACAAAGTATAGCTTGAAAGCTACAAAATTAATGTGGTACTTAAGAGTGTAAGCGCTGGAGCCATGAACAAATTCATTAAATATGAATTAATCTGTACTCGTACTAGAAAAGGAAACAATAGAGACTCCTGCAGAAAGGCACAACATAGCCAGTTAGCTCCCCACCTGCCCCGAAACCAAATGGTCACAGCTTTCAATCCCAGGGCTTCCATCATTTGTATTTGCCTCCCACTCTCTGGGTGTGAGTCCAAGTGCTGCCTGTCACTCGTGCTCAGGTGTCACTGCCTGGGTGTGAGCCCAGGGCAGCATCATTGTCAAGCTCACTTGCTTGAGTGAGAACCTCAGTAAGTTCTTGGTCAGGTGGTGCGGTGAACGATATTGTAGTTTGCACCCCTAGGGATGATCATTTGGTATTTCACCCTGGCCTGTTTGAAGCTGAAACTCTGAATGCAGTGCCCCTCGCACTATGGAAATGTGCTTCTTTTCAGATGCTGAGCTTTTTGCAAATAGAAAGAAGGAAAGAAAGAAAGACTTGCATTTATATATCACCTTTCACGACCACCGGATGTCTCAAAGCGCTTTACAGCCAATGAAGTACTTCTGGAGTGTAGTCACTGTTGTAATGTGGACTGACAGCCAAATGGCCACATTGAAGCGGGCTGTGGAGAAGACTATATTCCAGACCATTTCCTGCTTGGCCACTTTAGCTGGGGTATCAGATATCGCGGTGGTTCGGAGCCAGCGAGCTGCCGGCCCTATATTAATGAGCCCTGGTCCATTTTGTATAGTGCCATGGGATCTTTTACGTCCACCTGAGAGGGCAGACGGGGCCTCGGTTTAATGTCTCATTCGAAAGACGGCACCTCCGACAGTGCAGCGCTCCCTCAGTACTGAAATATCAGCCTACATTTTATGCTCAAGTCTCTGGATTGGGGCTTGAAACCACAACTTTCTGACTCAGAGGCGAGACCGCTACCCACTTAACCATGGATTTATCACAAGTACACCGAATTTACCTTTTTCCACCCATTTACTATCTTATATACTTCGATGAAATTGCCTCTCAGATCCCTCCTAGTTGAAAAGATCAAGTTTCTCCAATCTTTCCTCATAACTGAGTCCTTTGTGTCAGTGGTGGTGGGTTTTGGTTGTTGTCACCAGAACGTTAACAGTGACCCTGTTGGGGTGGGATGGAGCGCACTCCAGATGCTATTTTTAGTGAATTAGTTTAACGTGCACATTATAAATCCCCTCGTAATTTTGAACACCTCTATTAAATCTCCCCTTAATCTTCTCAGCTCTAAGAACAATCCCAGCTTCTCCAGTCTCTCCACATCACTGAAGTCACTCATCCCTGGTATCATTCTAGCAAATCTCTTCTGCACCCTCTCCAAGGCCCTTGACATCCGTCCCGTGTCATCTGCAAACTTTGAAATGATGCCCTGTATACCCAAGCCCAGGTCATTACGAAATATCAAAAAGAGTAGTGTTCCCAACATCGACCCCTGGGGGACACCACTGCACGCTCCCCTCTAGTCGGAAAAACACCCGTTCACCACTACTTTCTGTATCCACGCTGCTACTGCCCCTTTAATCCCTTAGGCTTCAATAATGTCCATTCGGGTGAGGCGCTGGAGGGAGTCAGTGCCCATGAAACTGGCCAAGAAAGAGGTAGAAAAAGACGTGAGTTCCATAAAACGCTGAAAATGTATGGTGAGAATTCTGCAGCACATCAGTGCTACAGTGCCTGACTGTCACAACAGAGAACCACACAGATCAATAGACTAATCTTCTTGGTGCCTTAGGTTACAACAATCAGACAGGCACTTTCTGAACATCACATGGATCATAAATCATATCTACTGCAAATTCTAACTCCAAGGCATTTCGGAGTGATGTTTGAATTTTTTTTTACCAGATTTCCTTCTGAATTATACTGCATGTAGTCTGACCAACGGCAGCTTCCGATGGGTGAATTGGGATAATTATTAATGAATAATAATCCATACCAAGGGGCACAATCTTAAAATTAGATCTAGGCCATTCAGGGGTGAAATCAGGAAGCACTTTTCACGCAAAGGGTAGTAGAAATCTGGAACTCTCTCCCTCAAAAGGCTGTGGATGCTGGAGCCATCGAAATTTTCAAGACTGTGATCGACAGATTTTTGTTGGGTAAGGGTATCCAGAGATATTCCTTCGACTCTGGCCTTGTGCATCTCTCCCACACCCGTGCCTAGCCTCCTGACTCTAGAATTCCCTTCATTAGTCCTCTCCACCTCCCTCTCCTCTATTAAAACCCACCTCTTTGACCAAGCGTGTAGTCATCACTCCTAATAGCTCCTTCGCCAATTAAAAAAAGGATACCTCTGTGAAGTGCCTTTGGACAGTTTTCTACGTTAAAGGCACCATATAAATGCAAGTAGTTGTGGTGTACAGGCTGGCCCATCAACCCAACACCAGATATGGGCCAAAGGCATAAGTGCCACGCAGCATAAATGAGGCAAATTCAAGACCAAGGAACTGGCACTTGGTCACTTCCAACTGTGGCATTAAAAAGAGAATAAAACACCTCGAATATTAAACTTGATCCGACTGCTGTGGAAACCCTGCAGCATAAACAGAGCAACTTCAACAGCAGTGGAACTGGCAGCACTTGGGAAAACAGGTATCTGATATTAACTGCCCATTAGTTGGACACATTTGAAAAGGAAATATTTGCATGGCTACGGGGAAACAACAGGGGAGTGGGACTAATTGGGTAGCTCTTTCAAAGAGCCAGCACAAGTATGATGGACCGAATGGTCTCCTTCGGTGCTGGAGGATTTTAGTTGCAACTGCAGCATTACACACTGGTACTGCTTTCAGTAAACAGGAGGACCCTCTTTATAGTACAATATCTATCAACTGTTTGACAGTTACTTATCTTTAAAACCTGTTGTTGGGCAGAGAGCACATCTTTAAAGCTAACTCATTCTCCTGGGATTAAGGCTTTTCCAAAGTGCTAAATGGCAGAAGCTGTATGTACTCCTTTACAACACTTTTAACATCTAGCCCAAACAGCTGATTAATGCTTTAGTGGGAACTAGCACAAATCTGTAGTGTACATTTTCAGCCAATTTTCTCTCCTCTTGTCTTCGACCCCTTGCTGGAGTACTCCTCCATACACCATTCTTCAAGCATGAACCCAGATCCTGAGCCTTGGCAGGTGATCTGACTGTGTGGGGAGCTGAGCTTGATCATCTTCTCATCCAACATTCACACAATCTCTAGCAGTGGTCACTAGATAGTAATGAGGAGCAGGCATTCTGACTGACGTTTCCTTCCCTAACCCGGGACGCCGAGGTCAATTGTAGCTCCTTACTACTGCACTGCAGAGATCAGCACAGAAGTTCCCGAACCTTCTGGTCTGTATGGGTTAGCTCCACATTGCCTTTACCAACTGAGCTATTGGAAGAATTCACTGCCAAGCTTCTGAATCAGTCAATGCCAGTGTGAAACCAATCCTTCAGGTTGCCCTGGTGCCTGGATGTTGAGCAGGCTGTGAAATCGTCAGACACCAGTATAACCATGGCCCATGGCTTGGTGGCTACATAGTTCAGGACTCAGTAAAAGGAACCCGGAAAGACTCCGGATCCACGAGGGAGCTGGACCAGTTCTTGACTGAGGCAGAGAAGGTAAGTTTATAGACAACACTCTCCTGTGATCTCCTGGACTGATTTCCATCGCCTGAGGGGGTTGGAGTGGAATTTTCCACAGTACTTATTCCCTTATTGGCCCTGGGGTTTTTGCTTCTCCCAGGAGATGCCATGGCTGCAGGGCTGGGAGGGAAGAAGCGTTTAGTCACGATGCTCTGGCCATCATGGTGTGGGGCAGGCTCGTTGGACCAGCTGACCTTTCCGCATCCGTATGTTTTATTAATGCAAGTCTTTCTTATCAACGTAAGTGCTTCAATCTCACATGTCCCACTTATACTCTATGGCAACTAGATGCTGATTTCAATCAAAACATTGGAAGTGGCTCCATCAAAAAATAAATCAGAATTGGTTAAAATATTGAGATGCCATGAATGTCTGCGAACTGTGCTTTTTTCTCTATCCAACTGGATAAAACTGGGATGGTTACCATTGGAGTGTTTCAACAGCACAATACAGTTTTTTAGTAACTTTAATAAATTCGGATTAAAAACAAATGAAAACAGGTAACTGTGGAGCCAGAGCGACTATAAAATGAGGCAGCCCTGCTGTCCGGAGTCCCAATTCCAAAATGTGGTATTGTGGTCCAAAACCAACTGATGGCAGCAGAATTCTAACAGTTTTCAGTACTTCTCAAAGGAGGCAATGGAATCTGTGCGGTATTTATATACTTAGCATCACCCTCAGGATTGCAGGCTCCTGTGGAAGACTTGCAGTATACAGACGTCTCCTCACCCGTATCAAATATCTCACTGTGCACAACGCAACTTTCAACCCCATTCTTTTCCCTCCAGCATGTTTTTATAGTTGTCAAGGAAACCACAAGGGATTATAGGAGTGGGTAAATCAGTAACAGATCGTTGGAAGGCGAACACTGGAGAGATAAGAGTTTGAGCTGTCTCTGGCCAAGCAAAAGGCACTTTAAAGAGAAAGAAAAGTCCACAGCCTGGGAACCCTGGCCGACTTGCCCTCCACAACTCAGGGACCCTTAGTCCACTCTGGCAGAGATCAGCTAGCTCAACACGGGCCAGACTGAGAAACCAAACCTGGATGGGTCTTCCCCATCTGTATGGTTCATCTACTCAATGGTTAAACTCATTGAGCCATCGATAAAGCCTTTTGAAGATTTTGTTTTTTTAACTGCAGGGAAGCAGTTCCCTTCCTGCTCTGTGACATACAGCACTGATGGTCAAGTGTCCAACGTGGCTCAGTGAAAGCAGGTCACGTGATTCCTGGGGCTTTCAAGGCAGTCCAAAATCACGGACCCTAATGTTTGAAGCGCTGCTGCTTCAGACTGCTCGGTGTCAGGACCGTCACAGAGCGGCCTGGGACTGGCACTTCACCTTGCCTGGCTCCCAGCACCTCAGAAAATTTACATTTTCAAAAACTATTTTACCCTATAAATAAGGGGTGCACTTTAAATTAAAATTACTTCCTCCAGACTCATCTGTCTCTTTTACCAAATAGGTTTCGGTGTAGCTTTAAATATTTTTCTGCATCTGGTCAAAGATTAAATATTAGCATTATTCTGTTAAATAATAAATATGGCTTCTGTTATTTCATAAGTAGTTATTTATTATTTAGTTAACTTGCACTACAAAGCATCTCATTAAACATATAGTCAGTCAAGTACAAAAGACCATAAAAATGCAAAACTGCGAATAGTTTCCAGCCTGCCCTATGCATTTCATTAACTGTCTCATGTGTTTTTATTGCAAACTAATTAGCTATGAAATTCACAGCAGTGCTGTACTGGGATTTCAGTGAAGTGTAATGATATTTTCATACAAAGTCCAGTCAAATAGTATGCCCAAGAATACAATTCTATATCCTGCTCTTCTAAACTTGGGTTGTGCCTGGAGAGAACATTTTAAGCTGTTTACACTGGGGTGAAGTATTTCTGGGTGCACGCCTGTCACTGAGCGTGCAGGTTATATGAAGAGCTCAGTTACAAGTATTGTATAAGTGGACCAGGCAGAGTTAAACTGTATTTTCCCCGTCACATATTGGTACCAAAGTACTAATTGAGTTTAGTAACAATGGGCTGTAGGAATTACCAAGACACCACAGGAATGTGCATTTTCAAGGTCTCCGTCCTCACAAAATAATTTAAAGCAGGGTTTCCAAAACAGGGCTGAATTAAAAGCCACCATGTCCCCTCCCAATCTTCCCCACACCTTGCTTTCCAGGACTTGCTTGAGGACAGAACTCGCATGTATGGAGTACCTCATCAAGAACAGCACCAAAGCACTTCACATAGAATGAATTACTTTCAAGTGCAGTGACTGTATGGTGAGTGAATGAGGCAATCATTTGTTGCACAGTACCCAAGATGGTGTATGACCAGTTACTCTGTTTTTGGTTGTGTTGGCTAAGGGAGGAATATTGGCCCCAGGACAATGGAAGACAATCTGCTGTTCTTCAATTGGTGTCATGGGATCTTTAAAATCCACCTGAGCCAATTGGAAATATTGGTGTCTCCCACTAGATTATCTGACTAGGCTTTGAAGAGAACAGTATCAATAACGTGGGAGGTGGGGTGGGAGGACGGAGTTTGGATGCTGTGTTTTTGTTCCTTTAATGCATGACCCCTATGATCCTCCAACTCATTTTCCATTTAAAGCTTCGTCCTTTTTTCTGAGGGCTTTTACTTTTTGATCCCTATTTATTCCAAAGTTGACTGAAGTCCTTGGCTGCCTGATGAAAAGGGCCTGGACTACCCAAGCATGAATCTGTGTACGTGCCAGTTGTTTAGAGTCTGACTAAAAGAGTTTCATATCCAAGAGTAGAGAGGAATCGGAATTGGGTTGTCCCTCTATGCAGTCAAACCTACTCAGAATACTTTGAAAATTAATACAGGATTGGGAGCAGTAAAAATACAGAGCATTTATCTTTGACTGTTCAGTCTGGTATACACACACACACACACACACACACACACACACACACAGAGGCCGAGCAAAGGAATCTAGTATCCGGAATGTAATATCCAATGGGAATAACTGGGAACACGGCTGGAAACAACTCCATCAACATGACGTGTGCTCAAAATAGGTCAATTATACTGGCAGCTAACAGGATCTGCATTTGGTCTCAAAAGAAAACATTGACTCTGGCAAACATAACACACGCACAGCCCAGAGTTTTCTGTAGTACAACTTCTCATTCAGTGCAACATTCTGAAAAGGCAGTGAAAATGTTGCAAGAAGCCAGTAGCTTGCATCTCACAAATCCAGCCAAAGTATTTCCGGCGTGGAACGCTTAGCAATTGTCAACTTACATGCTCCATCTATGCCTGTATATAAATTCATCTATAAATTTTGAAAGGACATTTTATACCATGTGTTTTTATACCAACTGAGTAATCACTTTCCAGATTACATTTAAAGAAGAAATCTCGCGATCCCTTCAGTGCCATTCTTTCTCCTGTATTTGAAATGCTAAATCCATGTGGCAAAGCTGAAATTATAAATGTGATTCCACTAGATCATTAAAAAGTTTAGAGCGATTACTTTCTAAAAAGAAAAAGACTTGCATTTATATAGCGCCTTTCACGACTTTAGGACGTCCCAAAGCGCTTTACAGCCAAAATACTGTTCAAAATACCCCCGCCACCCATATCTAGCAAGAAAAATTATACTTCAAAATAGAGAATAAATTTGCTGATCCCACACGGCCAGCAGGGAGCCATAGTTGAAGGTACACAGGTCAGTTTCAGTTCATTGCCCTCTTTGATTTCAAACTAACACGTCAGTGGAAGTAAGTAGCAATAAGCTGATGCTTTGGTAATTTTAGGGAGAACTTGCACTGTGACTGCAATTGAGAAGTTTGTGAAAGAACACATTTATGATTAGAAGCAATGTACTCCTGTCATTGGCAAATCTTGAGTACAGGAAGTCTCCTGTTCCTCAAAAGTCTAGGTGCCCGCGACTGCAGCTGTGGATCAGATGGTTACTGTCCATCCAACCACTTTAAACAACTGACCAATGAATCAACAAGGTGGGTCAACTGACCAGTGCATTGGCCAAGGAGGGCCAACTGACCAGTGCATTGGCCAAGGAGGGACAACTGACCAGTGCATTGGCCAAGGAGGGACAACTGACCAGTGCATTGGCCAAGGAGGTGAGCAGCTTACACTTTTAATATTGTATTCTCACAAAAAACCTGAAAAAAATGTTAAAAGCAGTTCAGCCTCTCCTCCCGAGACTATTCAGTGTTACTCAGTACAATGAACTCGTTATATTACACACACATTTGATGTTCCTCAGCAAGTTAATTATTAATGAGACGACTATAGAGAGAGAAGAAAATCAGTTCCCTGCTCCACAGCCATTGAACAAACAAAGTCAGGCCCTAACTTACCTCCACAGCTAATCTACTGCTCCATTCTTATGCAGTTCCTCAGACTTCCCAACCCATTGCCATCAGCACATGGGCAGCCACACATTCCCAGACATCCTGCTGCTCTGGAATCAGCCTTGGCCCTTGCTAGTTGCTTGCACCCCACCCTCACCCCACCCTCTTACTTGCTGCCAGCTCTGCTGTGGACCCACCCTCCTGCTCATTCCCAGGTCACTCTTCCTTCCTTCGCCACAAGATGTACTTGTTAGTGAAATCAATGTTGCAACCTTTCAAAGGTTAGGTATGGAATAAGAAAACATCAATATATGATATTTTGAATGACTGTACAGTGATTAATGAACTGTAATAAACAGTAAAAGCTACAAGCACTGAACACAGCCGCCTCTCGGAAGCTGTCGGTCACCTTCCCAATATCTCTCTATGGAGCTCGGTGTCAATTTGTTTTTGATAACACTCCTGCGTCTTGTGATATTTTACTACATTAAAGACGCTATATAAATGCCAGTTATTGTTGTTGAAGTAACTATTAGTGGGTAGTCTGGGTTAAGAACACTTTCTGCATTATGTTATATCGAAGGGGCACAAAGCAAACCCAACAATGCTGGAAATCTGAAAACTGGTTTAGG
The DNA here is from genome assembly GCA_030390025.1 of Squalus acanthias. Taxonomy (NCBI): domain Eukaryota; kingdom Metazoa; phylum Chordata; class Chondrichthyes; order Squaliformes; family Squalidae; genus Squalus; species Squalus acanthias. Next base: position 49,864,544 of record CM059441.1, on the reverse strand, counting down.
TAGGAGAACCCCGTCACAGCAGCACTGGGTGAGCTTTTTGCCTGTATGAGCTGCATAGTGGTATCCCAAAGAGCCTCAGGGGACACAGATAAAGTTTAAATCCATGTTCCCATTAATTTCCAGATATCGCAAGCTTCTGATACCAACAGATCTTGATGTTCTGACTGAGGATTTATCCACCAGTGAGGCAACAGCTCCAGGAACAGCCCTTTCCAAACCTCCAGACCCACAGGACAAACTAGTGAAGAAGATATAGAAGTGTGAATAGGACAGAATGGCCGGGCCTTCACGGACCAGGTTAGTAGGCCTCGGGAACTGCAGGTGGCCCACAGGCAGTAGCTTAGATACTCCAGTTTATAGAATCAGTCCTAAAAATGGGGCTCTTCCGACCTGTGTTTACCTGGTTTGATGAAAGGTCCCATCTGTACCTGAACCGGTCTATTCTCTTTCAGATGCTGACTGACCTACTGGGTATTTCCAACATTTTCTGTTTTATTTAAAATTCCTGAAGGATGTCCTAAAACAGTCTATTCCAGAAGTATTTTCAAAAATAATAGCTCCAATGGTGAAGTCTCGAGTACATTTTTGGTGGAGGCGCTTCAGTTATTGATGATTACTCACCTTATTTGTGATACCAGTCTTGATAATAAGCATGAAATAAACATATTTTATTGCCATGAAAAATGTCAGCGGTAACAGCAGTGATAAGACCACTAGGAATTGCACAGTCCCTGATAAATCAAAACTTCATTTACTAAACATTGAGACTGAACTAGACTCCAGAATGACTTACTAAATTCAGTGTTGTCATTGGGTTTATTTATCTTAATGCTACCAATGTACTGTAGGATAACTCGCACATTACTTATTGTCCCTTAATGTTGTGTGATAGGTTTCCTGAGGTACTCTGAAACTTCTCCCAACCCAGTGTACCTCTTCCCAGTTCTGATGAAAGGTCATCGACCTGAAACGTCAACTCTCTTTCTCTCTCCACGGATGCTGCCTGGCCTGCTGAGTTTTTCCAGCGTTTTCTGTTGTTATTCCAGTGTACCTCACGCTCACACTACACAGTTCAACATGCGCTCTCCAGCCAGCGCCCAACTTTGGAAGGACACAAGCCAGAATTATAATAGTGGGTATTTTTCACAGTTCATGTGGTCAGAGTATGAACAATTTAGAAATTCAGCATTACACTTTACTGAAAGTGGAAGTGAAGGTAAAGAAAACAGAAAATGTATTTAGAGAAAAATTACTTCAGTAACATTGATGCAGTTTCTTAGAAAGGATTGTAGTGATGCAGTATAAAGTGTTCTGGCAATATACAAGCTTGGAAACAGAAAACACGGAGTGGATGTTGTGTCAACTGCTAAATATAGCAACTATTAGGCACAATAAGGCTCCAATTAGTTTCACTGATATTAAAGTTGGTAGTTTTACAAAGCAGAGCTGCCAAGTATCCTGGCCAGGACTGTGCCTCAGTGCTAAAAGCCATGGGCATGCATACAAGTAAATAAGGATTTATCTACATATATTAAAAAAAGTCTTGCTTCCAGTGCGCATTCACAATCAGAAATTACAGTTAAAAGTGTCAAAAATATTTTTAAAAAGCAAGGCATTTCCTGTTGGTGTTTCTGACCTTGATGACCTGCCCTTTTCCCAAGGGTAGGAACCAGGGGTTTACAAAAAGCTACCAATCTATAGAAGCTCCCATTAACCACAAATTCAACCTCATGATGTTCCTATTTAGAGCACTTCCCCACGGGGAGTACCTTAAAGGGACATGGCATGTTAAGCCATGCTCCATCTGAACAGCTAAATACTGGAACTACGCGCTACATTGCAGGAGCAATGCCACGGAAGATCAGCTAGAACATAAACCTATAAAACCCTGCATGTTATCCATCACACTTAAGGCATCACACAAGTGTATATGCAAATTTCTTGTAGCCGATTGGCTCAAATTTCATATTCAAAAAAATAACTCAACTGAATCAGTAGGGAACAATCAGATCAAATGCAAGGGAAGCAGATAAACTTCCAATAAGGAAATACGATGGAAATATTAAAACAAAGAAATAGCAGTTAGCAAAGTCTACCAATAAAGGAGGGACTGAATGAATCAAATTGCTCAAAATATTTTTCTTTAAATCCTTTCACCCATCGCCTTGAGGAATTACTACTCAAAATAATATTTGTAACACAATAAAGACAACTATTAAAAATGTCCCACTACAAAAGCATTTTCTGTGTTTGAAATGCTTGCAACAACAATGTTTTCTATTGGAAGCCTGTGCATATTTGGTAAGACTTAACCCGGAGTTCATGCAGGGTCGCAGACGCCACCAACCTAACAGGAAACAGCTCCCAGCAGGCACTTGTTCTAACATCTCCCGGAAAGGTTTATGTTTGTCAGCAGGAGTGACCATTTATTTAACATGCCAGGACATGCTGTTTGGCAGCCATACCCCTGCCAATGGAAAATTAATAAGCTTGAAAACACTCTGAGAAACTATTTTTAGCAGCAGTGAAGAGGTGTAGTGAAAATAACGAGAATATTTTTGGCTGTTAAATATCAAAATAAGGCTAATGCATGAACTCTAGACTTTTCTGATACAACTCTGAAAGCAAAACCATGTTAAACTATTTACTAATCGATCTCCCACAACTACAGCCAGAAAATGCAGTGAGGGACAAATACAGGTAGAGCTGAGGGGAAAACCGGTCAATGTAGAAGGAATGGAGTGGGAATAATCTGGGTGGGGCAGTTATTTGTATTCGGCTACATATTCTAAATATTTACACACACTGCATTTTTTTAAATTTATGTTTATATTCAGAATTTACGTTCATCTAAACAATAGCAAGTTCTGGAACAAATACACCTTTAATCAAGTATGGAGGGAGATGCGAAATAGAAGTCCTGAACTTTAAACTTTATTTAAGCAAAACCTTTTGGTAACAGGAAGTACTGTTTAGTAATATTTAGAAAAGAAGGAAAGATATAACAACAACTTGTATTTATATGGCACCTTTAACATAGTAAAACGTTCCAAGGCGCTTCACAGGAGCGTTATCAAACAAAATTTGACACATAGGAGATATTACAACAGGTTGGTCAAAGAGGTAGGTTTTAAGGAGCGTCTTAAAGGAGGAAAGACAGGTAGCGAGGCGGAGAGGTTCAGGGAGGGAATTCAGAGCTTAGGGCCCAGGCAACAGAAGGCACGGCCACCAATGGTGGAGCAGTTATAATCAGGGATGCTTAAGAGGGCAGAATTGGAGGAGCGCAGATATCTCAGGGGGTTGTGGGGCTGGTGGAGGTTAGAGTGATGGGAGGGGCGAGGACTGGGGGGATTTGAAAACAAGGATGAGAATTTTAAAATCGAGGCGTTGCTGGACCGGGAGCCAATCAGTGTTCCTGTTAAGCTGCGTGGCTGTCTCAAGCTCCTGCGCAGCCTTTTGAATAGAAAAAAAACACACATGCGCGGTAATTTGAATAGGCCGTGCAACCCATTAAAGGGGCCGCGCACCCAAAAAAAAATTAAGGGGAACATTAGAGCCAATGGAGTCGGTGGCTAGGGAACAGGGTTTGTGGCAGGGATCAAAGACAATGGCTTTGGTCGTCCCAATATTTAATTGGAGGAAATTTCTGTTCTCCAATACTAGATGTTGAACAAGCAGTCTGACAACTCAGAGACAGTGGAGGGGTCGACAGAGGTAGTGGTGACAGAGAGCTGGGGGTTGTTTGCGAGCATGTGGAATCTGACGTGTTTTCGGATGATGTCACCGAGGGGTAGCACGTAGATGAGAAATAGGAAGGGGCCAAGGAGAGATCCTTGGGAGACTCCAGAGGTAATGGTGCGCCGGTGGGAAAGAAGCCAATGCAGATTATTCTCTGGCTATGACTGGAAAAAATTGAGAGGTCGCACAACACCAGGTTATAGTCCAACAGTTTTATTTGAAATCACAAGCTTTCGGAGCTATCGATTGCTCCTTCCTCAGGTGAAGTAAATTAGATACAGAATCGCCAAAGCATATATAGATAGAGAACAAAGCATATGACTGGAAAGACAGGAATAGAACCAGGCGAGAGCAGTCCCACCCAGCTGGACGACGGCGGAGAGGCGTTGGAGGAGAATGGTGTGGTCAACCATGTCAAAGGCTGCAGGCAGGTCGAGAAGGACGAGGAGGGATAGTTTACCACGGTCACAGTCACAAAGGATGTCATTGATAAGGGCCGTTTCGGTACTGTGGCAGGGCGGAAACCTGATTGGAGGGATTCAAACATGGAGTTGCTAGAAAGATGGGCACGGATTTGGGAGGCGACAACACGTTCTAGGACTTTGGAGAGGAAAGAGAGGTTGGAGAGGGGGCGGTAGTTTGCAAGGACGGAGGGGATCAAGGGTTGGTTTTTTGAGGAGAGGGTGATGACAGCAGATTTGAAAGGGTGAGGGACTGTACCGGAGGAGAGAGAACCGTTAACAATATCAGCCAACATGGGGGCCAGGAATGGAAGTTGGGTGGTCAGCAGCTTAAATTTAGTTCAAAATTAGTTTAATCTTTTGATGAAGTTTTATTTTTTGGTCTTTGCTATAAAATCCCACAATTTACACTAGTGGAGATTAGAGAGCGGCTTCGCCACATTACATGCAGAGATCTGTTTTTGTAACTCTGCTATGTGAGGGTAATAGATGTATGTACATCTGCCGTGGATAAGGAAAATATTATTTATTTTCCTAGAGCCAATCAAAAACATTTACTTAATTATCTGTGGTAGATCTCTTACAAACTTCCTTCCAAATCCTCCCACTGGAGATGTGCATCCCTTCCCTAATTCACGTCCCAATTGCTCTTTGGAATAGTCTGTGACTTGTATAAGCCATAGTAGATCTGCTAATACTTTTAGGGGAAAAAATAAATAATGACAAAAAATATTTGAAGTTTGATCAGGTCTGTTTCTAATGGTGCAGATTCTAAGTTGTACCTCGAAGATACTGATGGTAATTTTTAATGCAGATATTTCCTTACGCCATCTTGAGTGTAGATTTTTGCCAGTCGCTAACAGATGTGATTACTGCTCTGCTCTTCGCTAATGGCACCGTTAACAGCCAGGCACAGATGTGGCAGCGCATCACAACTATTGTAAATGTTAAGTATGAGCACAAGAAATACTTGGTTCAGCCCTAAGCTGCCAGATTCTTTGCACAGAATGAAGCCCACTGCATCTCTTTGTTTGGAAAAACATCTCAGCAACATTACTTATTTTAGAACATTGTAATTTTAAGACATCTGCTGGTGTTTCAAATGATGTCAGCTCACATCCCTGAATTTACATTCAACAGCGCACAAAAACAAGTCTTTAATTCTCAACTGTTTTTCTCCTGTGCTCCCCTCAAATCTGTTGCTGAGGTACAGTCCACACCCTACCTCACCCAAGTGCTTATTATCCACGTGTGAGATATCACAGTGAATGGCAACAGGGGGGGGGGGGGGGGGTGGTGCACATATCATAGCCAACCCTGAAACCAATCTCACATGTGGTTTATACACTTACACTTTTGGCAGGGGTTACTGGATAATAATCCTGAATAATGATGGTGCCAACAGCAGCACCCCTACTGCTGTCCTGGCTTAAATCAGCAGGCTGAACACAGACAGGGGATCAAACCTGGAGCCTTCCTGGCGTGTACGTCTCAGCAACTCACTGGATAAACTTACTCAGCTCGCAGAGGGAAGTGGAAACAGACATTTTAAGGGATTCATAGAACCTTACAGCACAGAAGGAGGCCATTCGGCCCATCGTGCCTGTGCCGGCTCTTTGAAAGAGCTCTCCAATCAGTCCCACTCCCCTGCTCTGTCCCCAGAGCCCTTTTCCCTTTCAATTGAATTCTAGATAGAATTCAATTAACATCTTCCCACTAACACACACAGTTAACTTGAAAGCACTGAAACACACAAGCAACTGTACTTCAGAAACACAATCACAACTCACACAATAAAGTTTTGTCAGGAATTAAATGTATCACAAGATTTACTGTAAATCTCAACATTTTAACGGCTAAATGAATTTCACACTATCCAGGCACATTTGGCAGAATTTCCCAAATTATAATTGCGCTTTTCCCATCCACGGACGGTATGTGTACAGTGGTGTCAGGAGCAACAGCAAAGCTCAGTTTTAGAAAGTGTGGGGGGGGCGGGGGGGTGGGAATACATGGATTTAATAAAGACTGCTGCATTAGTTTCTCAGTAGGTGTTACTTCCAAATGGAATATGACTGGATAGAAGACAAAATGCAAAGCATATAAAGATAAGCTTCATTAAAATAAGGAGGGATGTTTGGTTGGGGTGAGCCCCTCCAACACCTACTGCATTTACTGCTGCAGCAGGAATGAGGGACCAGCAGAGCCACCACGTTCTTGGCATCTCACGATTCCCTCACAACTGATCATCAGCTCCTGCTATAAAGAGCTTGAGAAGACTAGCAGGGATAGAGCACCACAACTGCAACCACAGAGGATGTTGTTGGGAGACTTTGACCAGGGCAGTCTTGATGTGTGAACAGGTCAGAAGCCAGACCGAATGATTCAAACACGAAGTGGTGGGAGAGGTAGACACAGAGTTAGGTGGCAGTGACACACTCGAGGTTGGAGAGAAGGCTCAGGGGAAATATTATTCAGATATTTAAGATTCTTGGGGGAACAGATAAATCGAACCTTGATGGTGCAGGAGGGAGGGCTTTAGATTCCTGAGGCATTGGGACTGTTTCTGGAGAAGGTGGGACCTGTACAAGCCGAACAGGTTACACCTCAACAGAGCCGGGACCAATATTCTCGCGGGGATGTTTGCTAGTGCTGTTGGGGCGGGTTTAAACTAGCTTGGCAGGGGGATGGGCACCAGCATATAGGAGTAGAAAAGAGGAATAAGGTGCATAAAAGAGTGATTGTGTTGGATAGTACGAGAGAAGATAGTACTAAAGGCGGTAGTAGTACCATATTAGATAGGAGCAGACTAAGAAAGACTACGAAAAATTAAAAAATGGGTTTAGAATGCATGTACGTAAACGCACAAGGTGTGGTGAATAAGGTTGGTGAGCTACAAGCACAATTAGCCGTGTGGCAATATGATGTTGTGGCAATAACGAAAACGTGGCTTAAAAATGGTGAGGACTGGGCACTTAATATTCAAGGGTACAAGGTGTTCAGAAAAGATAGGGAAGGAAAAAAGGGAGGTGGGGTGGCAGTGCTGATTAGGGAAGACATTGTAGTGTTGGAAAGGGAGGATGTTGTTGAGGGGACAAGGACAGAATCCATTTGGTTAGAGTTGAGGAGCAAAAAGGGTATGATCACGCTATTGGGGATATTCAGTAGGCCTCCAAATAGTGAGAGGGAGGTAGAGGAGCAAATCTGCAGGGAAATCGCAGAGATATGCAAGAGCTATAGAGTGGTGATATTGGGGGACTTTAATTACCCAAATATTGATTGGGATAATGCTAGGGTAAAGGGAAAGGAGGGGGAGGAATTTCTGAAATGTATTCAGGAGAATTTCCTTGACCAATATGTTCTTGGCCAAACTAGGAAGGAGGCATTGCTGGATCTGGTGCTGGGGAATGAGGTGGGCCAGGTCGACCAAGTGTCAGTGGGAGAACACTTGGGGACGAATGATCATCGTATCATAAGATTTAGATTAGCAATGGAGAGGAGCAAGGAGCAATCTAGAGTGGAACTTCTAAACTGGAATAGGGCTAACTTCAATGGGATGCGAAAGGATCGAGTCAGGGTAAAATGGAATCAAAGACTGACAGGAAAAACTGTAACAGAACAATGGGTGATCTTTAAAGGAGGAGATGTTCCAAGTATAGGCTAGGTACATTCCAACAAGAGGGAAGGGTAAGGAAACCAAAGCAAGGGCTCCTTGGATGATGAGGGAGATTGAGAAGATAATGAAACAAAAAAAAGAGTGTATGATGAATGTCAGGTGAATTTTTCAAGGGAGAACCAGACCAAATACAATAAGTTGAGAGGGGATGTGAAGATGAAAATAAGATTGGCAAAGAGAGAATATGAGAGTAGAATGGCGGTTAACATAAAAGGAAACCCAAAAACATTCTACCAGCATGTAAACAGTAAGCGGGTAGTAAGAGGTGGGGTGGGGCCTATTAGAGACAAAGAAGGTGATATATGCTTAGAGGCGCAGAGCAAGGCTAGAATACTCAATGAGTACTTTGTATCGGTGTTTACTAAGGAGGTGGATGCTGACAAAATATTGGTAAAAGTGGAAAAGGTAGAAGCAATGGAAGGGGTGAAAATTGATAGACAGAATGTACTAGAAAGGCTGGGTATGCTTAGAGTGGACAAATCGCCTGGTCCAGATGGCTTGCATCCCAGGTCGCTAATGGGATTGGGGGAGGAGATAGCAGAAGGGCTTGCCATAATTTTCCAATCTTCCCTAGATGCGGGGGAGGTGCCTGAGGATTGGAAAGTGGCAAATGTGACACCATTGTTCAAGAAAGGGTGTAAGGACAATCCTAGTAACTACAGGCCGGTCAGTTTAACATCAGTGGTGGGTAAAGTTTTAGAAACAATAATCAAGGAAAAAATTGACGGGCACTTGGAGAGGTTTAAGCTAATTAAGGAGAGCCAACACGGATTTGTAAAAGGCAGATCGTGTTTGACTAATCTAATTGAATTTTTTATGAAGTAACAGAGAGGATTGATGAAGGGAATGCAATGGATGTTGTCTACATGGATTTTCGGAAGGCATTTGACAAAGCACCACATAGAAGGCTGGTTAACAAAATTGAGGCTCATGGAATAGGTCGGTCAGTGGCAGCTTGGATAAGGAATTGGCTTAAGGACAGAAAACAGCGAGTTGTGGTAAATGGCTGTTTTTCAGGCTGGAGGATGGTAGACAGTGGTGTTTCCCAAGGGTCAGTGCTGGGACCTATACTTGGAACATCTCCTCCTTTAAAGATCACCCATTGTTCCGTTATAGTTTTTCCTGTCAGTGCTTTTTTTGATATATAAATGACCTGGATATTGGAAAACAAGTAGAATTTCTAAATTTGCCGATGACACCAAACTTGGGAGTGTGGCAAACAGTGAGGATGATACCAGTCGACTGCAACAGGACATAGAAAGGCTAGCAGAATAGGCAGAGAAGTGGCAGATGGATTTTAATACAGAGAAGTGTGAGGTGATGCATTTTGGCAGAAGGAACAGGGAGAGGCAACATACACTTAATTGCACAGTTTTAAAGAGTGTGCTCGGACAGAGGGACCTGGGAGTTAATGTGCATAGGTCCCTGAAGATGGCAGGACGTATTGAGAGAGTGGTTAACAAAGCATATGGGATCTTGGGTTTTATTAAATAGAGGTATTGAGTACAAAAGTAGAGAAGTTATGCTGAACCTTTATAAAGCGCTGGTTAGGCCACAATTGGAGTATTGCGTCCAGTTCTGGTCACCACACTTTAGGAAGGATGAGAAGGCCCTTGAGAGGGTGCAGAGGAGATTTACCAGAATGGTTCCGGGGATGAGGGATCTTAGCTAGTTGATGGTATAAGGACTAGGGGACACAGATTTAAGGTTTTGGGCAAGAGATACAGGGGGGCGTGAGGAAAAACTTTTTTACGCAGCGAGTGGTGATGACCTGGAATTCGCTGCCGACGGAAGTGGTGGAAGTGGAGACACTCAATGTTTTCAAGGGGAAACTGGATAGTCACTTGAGGGAAATAAACTTGCAGGGCTATGGGGATAGAGCGGGGGAATGGGACTGACTGGATTGCGCTACAGAGAGCCGGCATGGACTCGATGGGCCGAATGGCCTCCTTCCGTGTCGTTATAGCCTCCTTCTGTGCTGTTATGACTCTAGAATATATTCAAGATTGTCCTAAACTCTAAAACCACAGCACGCAAGCTTGTGCTTACAAGAGGGAAGATAAACTGACAGTTTACTGTTAGCTACACGATGATGGACATGAGGAAGAGGCTGCCCACTGAGGCAAACATTTACGGGAGAATTGGATCGATATTTGAGTGAATGGGCGATTGTGGGGTCTTAGTTATTTGGAACTGGCTAGACGGACCACGCTGTTCTTTTCCAGTCCTGTACTTTCCTATGTTGCTGAAATATTCTTGAATTGAAAGAGTCCTTTTGTATGCATGGTATCTCTTCATCAAATGCCATTGATTGTCGCTAGTTTAGCATTAGTGACTGCACCCATCCTGCATGTTTGCTGCTCTCTAAACAAGTTTACACATTGCTAATTTACAATTCAGAGGAGTAACATTCTTTTAAAAATGAAGAATAATTTTGCCTCACCTGGAATGCCTAAACATGTGCAACGAGAAAATGTGGATGCAGGCAGCCTTTCACAGTCACACTGATCTATTAATAGCCAACACCATAGCAAGTACACTTTCCCATTGTGTACCCAAATAAACCCTCTGCCCACTATCCACCCACTGTGTACCCAAATAAACCCTCTGCCCACTATCCACCCATTGTGTGTACCCAAATAAACCCTCTGCCCACCATCCACCCACTGTGTACCCAAATAAACCCTCTGCCCACCGTCCACCCATTGTGTGTACCCAAATAAACCCTCTGCCCACCGTCCACCCATTGTGTACCCAAATAAACCCTCTGCCCACCGTCCACCCACTGTGTACCCAAATAAACCCTCTGCCCACCGTCCACCCATTGCGTGTACCCAAATAAACCCTCTGCCCACCGTCCACCCACTGTGTACCCAAATAAACCCTCTGCCCACCGTCCACCCACTGTGTACCCAAATAAACCCTCTGCCCACCGTCCACCCACTGTGTACCCAAATAAACCCTCTGCCCACCGTCCACCCATTGCGTGTACCCAAATAAACCCTCTGCCCACTATCCACCCACTGTGTGTACCCAAATAAACCCTCTGCCCACCGTCCACCCATTGCGTGTACCCAAATAAACCCTCTGCCCACCGTCCACCCATTGTGTGTACCCAAATAAACCCTCTGCCCACCGTCCACCCATTTTGCAGCAAAAGTTAAAACTGGCCTCTATTTAAGTAGACTGGATGATCCGCCATGGTGCTGGTCAAAGGTATTTGGAGCACAGGTCTGATGTTTAGCTAAGATGAAGCTATGTTTAACTCTAAGGTTACTGCCAGGTATTCTCAGTGGCAAATAGCCACATCTTGAGATCAATTAGAGGCTAATTTTTGAGGGAAGTTTCTATAGATTGCCGACTGCATGTAAATCTCTGGCTCCAATCCTCGGGAAGAGGTCAGTTTATCACGGACAGAAAAACCATCATGAAATGCCTAGCTTTCATTCTCTTTTTTCGATATTATTGGCACTGTGAGGTGTGACATTGGAAGTGCGGCAGACATATTTTGGATAGAAGACTTTGAAGTCTTCAGAAAGACAGTATATGTTATTCATAGAAAGTCACACAATGTGAAATGTTAACAGTGCAAACTTCAATATTAGGTTTACACCACCCCATACATTGAAACCATCATCTGCCCATACATTGAAACCATCATCTGCCCATACATTGAAACCATATTCTGCTCATAAATTGAAACCATCATCTGCCCATACATTGAAACCATCATCTGCCCGTACATTGAAACCATCATCTGCCCATACATTGAAACCATCATCTGCCCATACATTGAAACCATCATCTGCCCATACATTGAAACCATCATCTGCCCATACATTGAAACCATCATCTGCCCGTACATTGAAACCATCATCTGCCCGTACATTGAAACCATCATCTGCCCATACATTGAAACCATCATCTGCCCATACATTGAAACCATCATCTGCCCGTACATTGAAACCATCATCTGCCCGTACATTGAAACCATCATCTGCCCATACATTGAAACCATCATCTGCCCGTACATTGAAACCATCATCTGCCCATACATTGAAACCATCATCTGCCCGTACATTGAAACCATCATCTGCCCGTACATTGAAACCATCATCTGCCCATACATTGAAACCATCATCTGCCCATACATTGAAACCATCATCTGCCCATACATTGAAACCATCATCTGCCCATACATTGAAACCATCATCTGCCCATAAGAACATAAGAAATAGTAGCAGGAGTAGGCCATTCAGCCCCTCGAGCCTGCCCCGCCATTCAATATGATCATGGCTGATCTGATCTTGGCCTCAACGCCACTTTCCCACCCGCTCCCCATAACCCTTGACTCCCCTCAATATATGTCTATCTCCGCCTTAAATATATTCAATGACTCTGCCTCCACAGCTCTCTGGGATAGAGAATTCCAAAGATTCACGACCCTCTGGAAGAAGAAATTCCTCCTCATCTCCGTTTTAAATGGGCGACCCCTTATCCTGAAACTGTGCCCCCTAGTTCTAGATTCCTCCACGAGGGGAAACATCCTCCCGGCATCTACCCTGCTAAGCCCCCTCAGAATCTTATATGTTTCAATAAGATCACCTCTCATTCTTCTAAACTCCAATGGGTATAGGCCCAACCTGCTCAACCTTTCTTCATAAGACAACCCCTTTATCTCAGGAATTAACCTAGTGAACCTTCTCTGAACTGCCTCCAATGCAAGTATAAGGAGAGCAAAACTGCACGCAGTACTCCAGGTGTGGTCTCACCAGCACCCTGTACAGTTGTAGCAAGACTTCCCTACTTTTATACTCCATTCCCCTTGCAATAAAGGCCAACATTCCATTTGCCTTCCTAATTACTTGCTGTACCTGCATGTTAACTTGTTGTGTTTCATGTACGAGGACCCCCAGATCCCTCTGTACCGCAGCATTATGTAGTCTCACTCCATTTAAATAATTATTTGCTTTTTTATTTTTCCTACCAAAGTGGATAACCTCACATTTTCCCACATTATAATCCATCTGCCAAATTTTTGTCCATTCACTGAACCTATCTATATCCCTTTGCAGACTCGTTGTGTCCTCCTCACAACTTGCTTTCCCACCAATCTTGTATCATCAGCAAATTTGACTACAGTACACACGGTCCCTTCATCCAAGTCATTAATATAGATTGTAAATAGTTGAGGCCCCAGCACTGATCCCTGTGGCACCCCACTAGTTACAGTTTGCCAACCTGAAAATGACCCATTTATCCTGACTCTCTGTTTTCTGTTAGTTAGCCAATCCTCTATCCATGCTAATATATTATCCCCAACCCCGTGAGCTCTTATCTTGTGCAGTAACCTTTTATGTGGCACCTTATCGAATGCCTTCTGGAAATCCAAATACACAACATCTACTGGTTCCCCTTTATCCACCATGCTCGTTACATCCTCAAAGAACGCTAGTAAATTTGTCAAACATGATTTCCCTTTCATAAAACCATGTTGACTCTGCTTGATTGTACAGGAAACTCTTTATTAACCGGCACCCAAATATCCAGAAATCTCTCTTAACCGGCAAAATTCTTGAGTAGGTAACCGGGGTTTTCCTTCATCTCGCTACACTGGATCGTAGCATTATATGGGACAAGTCTTTGCTGAATGCTCGCTGTAAGATCTGTCACAAGAAGGGAGATGCAGAAATTCTTTAATGTGACCGGGGTTCCTGCACCTGTGGCCGTGCACCAGGGACTCCTGGATCTGTGGCCATGTACGGGGCTCCCCGTACCTTGGTAGATATAACTCTCCGTTATCCGGACTTTTTGATAAACCGGCACCACGCCGGTCCCGTCGGTGCCGGTTAATAAAGAGTTTCCTGTATTATGATTTTCTAAATATCCTGCTATTAATTCCTTAATAATGGACTCCAGCATTTCCCCCAATGACAGATGTTAGGCTAACTGGCCTATAGTTTCCTGCTTTTTGCCTTCCTCCTTTCTTGAATAGTGGAGTTATATTTGCGGTTTTCCAGTCCGTTGGGACCTCTCCAGAATCCAGGGAATTTTGGTAGATTACAACCAACGCATCCGCTATCTCTGCAGCCACTTCTTTTAAGACCCTAGGATGTAGGCCATCAGGTCCAGAGGATTTGTCAACCTTTAGTCCCATTAGTTTGCCTAGTACTTTTTCTCTAGTGATAGTCATTGTTTTTAGTTCCTCCCTCCCTATAGCCCCTTGATTATCAATTATTATTGGGATGCTTTTAGTGTCTTCTACCGTGAAGACCGATACAAAATATTTGTTCAAAGTCTCTGCCATTTCCCTGTTCCCCATTATTAATTCCCCAGTCCCATCCTCTAAGGGACTAATGTTTACTTTAGCTACTCTCTTCCCTTTTATATACCTGTAGAAGCTCTTACTGTCTGTTTTTATAATTTTTGCTGGTTTACTTTCATAATCTATCTTCTCCCTCTATTATTTTTTTAGTCATCCTTTGCTGGTTTCTAAAAATTTCCCAATCCTCTGGCCTACCACTAATCTTCTCAACATTGTATGCCTTTTCTTTCAATTTGATATCATCCTTAACTTCCTTATTTAGCCACGGATGGTTCATCCTTCTCATAGAGTCTTTCTTTCTCACTGGAATAAACCTTTTCTGAGAGTTATGAAATATCTCCTTAAATGTCTGCCACTGCTTATCGATCGTCTTACCCTTTAATCTATTTTCCCAGTCTACTTTAGCCAACTCTGTCTTCATATCTTTGTAATTGCCTTTATTTAAGTTTACGACACTAGTTTCAGACCCAAGTTTCCGCAAACTGAATGTGAAATTCCATCATGCTATGATCACTCTTCCCTGGAGGATCCTTTACTATGAGACCATTAATGAATCCTGTCTCATTACACATTACCAGATCTAAAATAGCCTGCTCCCTGGTTGTTTCCACAACATATTGTTCTAAGAAACCATCCCGAATAGATTCTATGAACTCGTCCTCAAGGCTACCCTTGCCAATTTCATTTGTCCAATCTATATGAAGATTAAAATCGCCCATGATTATCGCAGTACCTTTCTTACAAGCCCCTATTATTTCTTGATTTATACTCTATCCTACAGTGTAGCTACTGTTGGGGGGCCTATAGACTACTCGCACCAGTGACTTCTTTCCCTTACTATTTCTTATCTCCACCCAAACTGATTCTACATCCTCATCTTCTGAGCCAATATCATTTCTCACCACTGCACTGATCTCATCCTTTATTAACAGAGCTACCCCATCTCTTTTTCCTTTCTGCCTATCCTTCCGAAATGTCAAATACCCCTGAATTCAGTTCCCAGCCTTGGTCTCCTTGTAACCACGTCTCTGTAATGGCTATCAGATCATACCCATTTATTTCTATTTGTGCCGTCAACTCATCTATCTTGTTACGAATGCTGCATGCATTCAGATAAAGAGCTTTTAATTTTTTCTTTATACCATTTTTTACCTACTCTGAAACTATTTGCTGGTGCGCGCTTATGTTTGTACGCTCTGTCTCCTCCTGTCACACTCTGGTTATCATTACCCCTATCGCTACCCTGCACTATTGCCTTCTCCTTTCTCTTTGACTTTCTAAATTCCCCTTCATCTGAACCCTCCCCCCCACTATTTAGTTTTTAAACCCCTATACATTGAAACAATCATCTGCTCATACATTGAAACAATCATCTCCCCGTAGATTGAAACCATCATCTGCTCATACATTGAAACCATCATCTGCCCATACATTGAAACCATCATCTGCCCATACATTGAAACCATCATCTGCTCATACATTGAAACCATCATTGCCCCATGCGTTGAAACATCTCCCTAAGAAACAATTATTTTCTCAAGACATTAAAAGCCACACTTAACTTTTCAGTACACATTTCTCTAAAATGTGCATTGCTGTCATCTCCACATAAACACATTCCTGATCAAAGTATGACTCCAATCCCAGTGAGAAAATCATTTGTGCTTTACTGTTACTGTACAGGCTATTTATGCGACATTATAAGGAAAGGATGAGCAAAGTCCATTCAACCCCTTTGGACATTAACTCTCCCACCACAGTAGCAACATATTGTCTACTTTTTATTAATGTTTGGGCACCTACTAAAAACTCAACATACTGTCTTAAATAATAATTTCACACATGACTCTGATAAAGAGTTGTGGAATTTGACTGAATGGATTTGTTCAAGCAGCAAAATTATTTTGTCGGACTGCAGCAAATGTGGACTGGCACCAAAATCTAGTGCTATTTTGGACAGAAAACATTGACAAAAGTTTCTGATCAAGAATTTTGTAACAGTAATTATTTAATTGGGTCAAAATAATTTGTCAAATTAACTAGACAAGAGTCATTGGGGTAGAATTTCAGTTTGATGTCACTGGAAATGAAAACCAGGCGGTTTCTACAATGGGCCGTCGATCCGCAACGCCAGTTTTACCCATAATATCCCAACACATTACCACTGGACAATGGCTCCAAAGTAATCAGCAACAAGAACAAGCTATTATGAAGTTCTGCAAGTGCAGAAAACAGTAGCAACCTCAGCATATCTAACAGTAAAATATATTGAGCCAAAACATGCAAATATGCTTAATATGGATTCCTGACATTGAAATGTAAAAACTTGATCCTGAACCAGTCAGATCAACAAATTCCAATAGTGATCTCATTTTACACGGTAAAGTGCTTTTTTTCTCTCAAAACAATTTTGCAAACACCATACACTATTAATGGTTGAGGAGCAGGCTGGCAATCTATGATTGGGCTTCTACTAAGGAGCCCCTTAACTCCTTGTTGATATCTCTGTGTGGCTTAGTTTAGACGAGGAGCCATCTGTGTGTGGGAAATTGCAAGGATAAGACAGATCTTAAGATTCCACAGCACAGCATGTGAATGCACAAACACTTTGCACCACCACAACATCGCACACCATTTACATTCAGATGCAGCAAGTAGTAGCTCCTATGTCCTAGTGGATAAATTCATCTTCACCACTAATACTGATCCAGGAGGTTCCAGGTTTGTGCTGAGTTAGGTGATCTCAACTGAGGCAGCAGTGGGGACGCTACAACTGGTCACATTGCTCCTTGACTAGGGAAGGGGGAAAAAAAACACTATCAGGGTCCTTGCTCCTGATCACATCCAATCTTCACATCTGGAAAGGGTGGGTGTGTGGAACTCGGGTGAGGGCAGAATTGGTCCGAGTTATGATGCCTCCAGAGTCAAATACTCTACCAACACTTATGTCTGGAGTCACAGATGAGGAATGGCCACTTGGCCATGGTATTGAAAGGCTGGCAGGCCTCATGGAGCACAGCCCAGTGAGAGTCGACATATTCAGCAGAGGATCAGAGACAATTGGAATGAAAAAGATTCAAATGCAATGAGTAAGTAAATGAACTGAGCTGTAAAAAAAACTGCAAATAGACAGATAGAAATTCTGAGCAGAAATATATTTTCTGGCAAATGTTGTTATGAGTTTGTCAAAATTAAAGACTAACTTTCATTTTTCCAAACAGTAATTGCCAACCAGAATTGTTTGGTCACCTGACTGGACCTTCATCAGCTTCTCCACATTTAGGTTCCCAACCATATTTTTGGTGGCCAAGACGGAGATGTTTCCTTCCACACTTTTAGTTCCCAACCTCAGTTATGGGCAATGAAGATCAGTCGGCTGGATTGTGGAACCTCAGAAGGTACATCTATGGCTCCATCATTCACTTATCTCCTCAGGGTTGGTCTCTGAGCAGCACTGGTGCAGGATACCTACATTCTCAGCTACTGTCAACGTCCCAGAAGAAGGCAGCACTAAAACAAAAGACCCTCACAAAACTAGGCTTTCATTTGGACTATTAATTAAGCAAAATACAACTTCAATTACTCGCATTGCCATTACCCACACTCCCAGATGCAGCACTCCTGACTACTCGCACGCCCTATTATGCATAAGGTTTTCGTTAGACTTTGGGCTCAGTTTTACATAAATCAACTAAAATGTTATTGGGTGTTTTTAATTGCTTTTTTACAGGCTCCAGGTTCTTGATTCAGTAGAAGCAGTTAGCTTCTGGGGGTCTAGTATCTGTGGAATTAGCTAGTCATGTAGCTTCAGGTCAGGAACCAGTAGGAGTCGGGGGGGCTACAGGTCCGGAACCAGTAGGAGTCGGGGGGGGGGGAGGGGGGCTACAGGTCAGGAACCAGTAGGAGTCAGCGGGGCTACAGGTCCGGAACCAGTAGGAGTCAACGGGGCTACAGGTCCGGAACCAGTAGGAGTCAGCGGGGATACAGGTCCGGAACCAGTAGGAGTCAGCGGGGATACAGGTCCGGAACCAGTAGGAGTCGGGGGGGGGCCACAGGTCCGGAACCAGTAGGAGTTGGGGGGGGGGGGGGGGGGGGGGAGGGGGGCTACAGGTCAGGAACCAGTAGGAGTCAGCGGGGCTACAGGTCCGGAACCAGTAGGAGTCGGGGGGGGGGGGGGGGGGGGGGGAGGGGGGCTACAGGTCAGGAACCAGTAGGAGTCAGCGGGGATACAGGTCCGGAACCAGTAGGAGTCAGCGGGGCTACAGGTCAGGAACCAGTAGGAGTCAGCGGGGCTACAGGTCAGGAACCAGTAGGAGTCGGGGTGGCCACAGGTCAGGAACCAGTAGGAGTCGGGGGGGGAGGGGGGCTACAGGTCAGGAACCAGTAGGAGTCAGCGGGGCTACAGGTCCGGAACCAGTAGGAGTCAGCGGGGCCACAGGTCCGGAACCAGTAGGAGTCAGCGGGGCCACAGGTCCGGAACCAGTAGGAGTCAGCGGGGCTACAGGTCCGGAACCAGTAGGAGTCAGCGGGGCCACAGGTCTGGAACCAGTAGGAGTCAGCGGGGATACAGGTCCGGAACCAGTAGGAGTCAGCGGGGATACAGGTCCGGAACCAGTAGGAGTCAGCGGGGCCACAGGTCCGGAACCAGTAGGAGTCAGCGGGGCCACAGGTCAGGAGACCAGTAGGAGTCAGCGGGGCCACAGGTCAGGAGACCAGTAGGAGTCAGCGGGGCCACAGGTCAGGAGACCCGGCTGAATCAGATGCCATTTGCAGGACACCAGTGGGAGTTAGGGTTCAGGTCAGAGGAGTTCCACAGGCAGCAGAAGCAGTGGGTGAAGCTTCTGTCTGGACTTTCTGGATTGATCTCAGATTCCGAGGTGCAGCTGCAGCAGCTGGTGGGGTCCTGGTCTTGTTTCTCCATGGATTAATTAGTTCTTAGTTTTGCGCTGAAGTTTCCATGGATAGCAGGGTGTGTATAAATGTTCTGACGAAAGGTCATCGAGCTGAAACGCTAACTCGGTTTCTCTCCCAACTGATGCTGCCTGACCTACTGAGTGAGTCCAGCATTTTGTTTTTATTCCAGATTTCCAGCATCCGCAATATTTTGCTTTTGTATATAAATGGAGTTTTGTGCATTCTGCTTCTGTGAGAGAGAGAAATCTTTGCCGAAAGTATGATAATTAAGAAACATGTATATCCAGCTTAAGGGCTTGAAATATCTGTGCTGTGGCCCCTTTCATTCTGTTGTACAGGACAGACTGGCCACAGCTCTTCGATGTCTGAGAAGCTGGACTCTGGCAGGGAGCAAGTCATCCAATCATACCCACTGGTCTGTACAGCTTTACATTATTAGTCATTAGCAAGACTTGCATTTTCCCTCCAACTGGCCAAAACAGGGTTGCAATATACCATCAGCTGTTGGGTTTGTAGAACACTGCAATTAGCAATAGTGACAAGCGTGGGCCAACTTTTTGAGGATTCTGACCCTGCAAACAGCTTTTCGAGCTTTCTTGACCACCTGGTTGGACCAAGCCAAGCAGCTGTATGTTTGTAACTGAACAGAGCTTGGAACGCTTAGAGAGAAGGTGTGGGTACGCAACATTATAGCCAATCTTTCTGAACAGTGACCAACTTAAATTCAATCCTTAAGATGTTGCACAAGTCATTGGACCACTGTCCAATTCTGGTTGGTAGGTTAGAAAGTGAGGTCCCAGGGTATAGAGTGTTTTGGTAACCCAAGGCCTTAGAAGAATGAGAGGTGATCTTATTGAAACATAAGATTCTGAGGGGGTTGGACAGGGTAGATGCTGAGAGGATGTTTCCCCTCGTCAGGAAATCTAGAACGAGGGGGCATAGTCTCAGAATAAGGGGTTGCCCATTTAAGACGGAGATGAGGAGGAATTTCTTCTCTCAGAGTCGTGAATCTTTGGAATTCTTTACTGAGATGGACAGATTTTTGAGCAACAGGGGAATCAAGGGTTATGGGGAGCGGGCAGGAAAGTGGAGTTGATGCCAAAAATCGGATCAGCCATGATCTGATTGAATGGCGGAGCAGGCTGGAGGGGCCGAATGGCCTGCTGCTGCTCCTATTTCTTATGTTCTGAAGTTGTCATTGTATTCATTGTAAACCCATGAGCCTGAAGCAATACTAACTTGGACGTTTACGGTAAAACCAATTCTTCTTCCAATTTTTTCCCTCAAATATTACAATTTCATCACTGGTGCCAACAAATAAGGTTGGCACCAGTGATGATAAAACTACATTGATCACTAAAAACTATTTTTGATGTCTACTGTTCTACAGACCTCAACTGTTCCTTTTGAGAGGCTAAGTCTGTTGTTTGTATTCGATTCTATTATTCTAACTTACCCCTTTACCATTTTCTAAGTTACTTTATCCATCTCTTTCTCTCCACTTCAGGTGGCCACCAATTTGGTTTTGAATTGGGACGGTCTGGTTTCAGGTGTGATAAATAGTAATTTCAATAATGGAAAAATGGCCAACAGTATTTAAAAAAAAAATGTTTTGGATGTACACGAATGGACCTGTTCACACATGTACACTCCCACACAGAGCTGTTATTTCAGGTGCCCCTGTGGAGAGGGCAAAAGATGCCATCCTATTTCCACTGCCCTACACTTACTGGCCTTACCAGGCTGGCAGGCAGGTGAACTGTTACAAGCCATCAGCCAATTCTACTCTTCAATAGCCATTAGAAGGTGCTTGAGAACACTGCCAGTAGACTTACCCTCCATTTTTGCCTCGCTACCTCTAGTTTTGCTTCACTTGTTCCCTCCAGACAGCCCAGCTGGGCTCAAGCACTCAATACGTGAGGGATTGTGGGCTAGACTTTGTATTCAACTGCAACGAGGAGGAGGGGAAGGGGTGCAGTTTATTAGTGCAATAATGCACTGTCCAAACTGGGGCAGAGGCAGTGAATGGCACAGCAATGCACTGGGGGTGTGCGGGCAACATATCAGTGCAGCAATGCACTGTCCCACCAGATACTGGTGAATTTGTTTTTATGTTCACACACTATTTACTGCACAATATAGCACTGATCTCAAAAATTCGATTTATTTCTTGAATGCTTATGATTTTTTTTAAATTGCAATGATGATTCATACTGAGAGCCTTTACCCTAAATTACATAGGTGCCATTTAGACATGGTATCAGTGAAATATATTTGTACTGCACTTTCTGCAGAGCTGTAACATCATATTTAAGTCACCAGAACAAAGTTTAAAATACATAGCCAAATACTGCCTCTGGAAAACAGATGTGCTGCATGTAATTTCCATCCTAGGTGTGCACAGAACTCACACATTTTATAAATTATTAGCACAAAACACATACATGTCAACAGAGTGCTGTACCCCTTTTCATTTCCTGTACACCAGCTCTGTGCTTAAGCCAACAAAAGCTGGTGTTTGCACCCGATTCTCTTGCCTCCTCTGTCCCCAAACACCTGAGATTCTGCCCTGCACAAATCTCTCTTACACACCAACCTGGTGTGCTGTTTAAAAAAAAGGCTCAGTAACAGGCTGCCTAAACTCATGTTCCAGTGCTTGTAGGCACATCTCTCACTTACCCAGCGACAGATTGAAAGGTGTCCCCTTTATCTGTGTCTTTTTTTCTCTGCTGTGTTCCCTCAGCACAGACCAGAAGCTTGTATCAGGTCTCCATTTTTACCCACAGATCCACTGCAGCACAACAAAGACCACCAGGGCTGCCTGCGTTGTGTCTGTATCAGCAGCAAGCAGCAGCAGTCCTCCCAGTGAGCTGTGTGTCTCTCCAGCTATTGCACAATACACATTAATTATTCATTATCCCCTCAACCCTTGGCTTCTAGACACAAGCAGCTGAGTGCAGATTCAGCCAGCTGATCACATGGGAAGGCAGTGAAAGAGAGAAAACCTTCACTTCAGCCTTTTGTTCCGCCTGCCAAGGCTCCTGAGGACACAGCCCTTTTCTCTTGACCTTGACTGACCTCTACATCTGTATGTCCCTGGACAATCAGGATGCCTGGTAGCAGCTCGTCAGCGATGAGTGGAAGGCAGCCAGAGCTTGCCTGAGTTCAAGCTCCCAGAGATCTGTCTGTTCTCCAGTGATCCACTGCTTGCTTTCTGTCTCTCTTTCTCTCCTTTTAAATCCCCCCATGCACTGCCAAGACACTGAGTCAAAGGAAAGGAATGGGCGGGTTCATGCTGAAAGCCTGGCAGGGGAAGCTGCTTCTCACAGAATAACAACTTTTGGACCTGGGCCAAAGGATTTTCCTTTTTTTTAAGTCGCGCGCTCTCAATGAATTGCTTTGCTGAAACTCTGATCGCTGCAGCAAAAAGCAAATATATCTAAGAATTAAAAAAGAAACTTCAAGCCTGATTGAAATCTCATTACATCTCTCCCACCCCTTCCTCTGCTGTTGTTCCTAAACCCATTATGCTAATCTGGATCCAGAGCAAATGGAGTATGCATCCTGGCACTGGTGGCAGTATTTGTGGGGAACCATCAAACAGGAGCGAGCCATGATCCTGCGAGAAAGCACAGGTCTTGTACCACACATTGAAAAGGCGAGTGAATGTAGATCATTGAAGTCTGAGAGCAAATGATTTACCATAAACCAATCAAGGGCTCTTAACCACGTATTCGTCAGTCAAAGTCCAACTCTCAAGTGCCAGCCTGGCTCAGTGGTACCGCTCTCACCTGAGTCAGAGGGTCCTGGGTTAAAACCGCACTCCAGGGACTTGGCTGATACTTCAGTGGAGAGCTGAGCAAGTGCTGCTCAGGCAGAGTTGTCCTTTGTCGGATGAGATGTTAAACCGAGGCCATGTCTGCCTGCTGAGGTGGATGTAAAAGATCCCACGGCCAATATTTGAAGAAGAGCAGAGAGTTTTCCTGGTGTCCTGGCCAACATTTATCCCTCAACCAACACCACCAAAATAGATTTAACTGGTCATTCATGTCACTGCTGCTTGTGGGATCTTGCTGTGCACAAATTGGTTTCCATGTTTGCATGCATAATAAAAATTATGTAAAATAATTAATTGACCATGAAGCTTTGGAACTACTGAACAACAACTTGCATTTATATAGCGCCTTTAACATAGGATAACGTCCCAAGGCACTTTACAGGAGTGTGATCAGACACCGAGCTAGGGAAGAGGCTATCAGGGGTATGAATAAAAGCTTCGTCAAAGATGTAGGTTTTAAGGAGGGTCTTAGAGGACAAGAGAGAAATGGGGAGACGGAGAGGTTTAGGGAGGGTATTCCAGAGTTCACAGCATGCAAGGCATGGCCCCTAATGGCAGGGCAAAATGAAGAGGAGATTCACAAGAGGTCTGAGTTGGAGGAGTGCAGAGATCTCGGAGGGTTGTAGGGCTGGAGGAGGTTATAGAGATAGGAAGGGCGAGGCCATGAAAGAATTTGAACACGAGGATGAGAAGATGTTGGTGGACTGGGAGCCAATGTAGGACGGTGAGCACAGGGGTGATGGGTGAGTGGAACTTGATGCGAGTTAGGATACGGGCAGCAGAGTTTTGGATGAGCTGAAGATTATGGAGGGTGGAGGATGGGAGGCCGGCCAGGAGAGCGTTGGAATAGTCGAGTCTGGAGGTGACAAAAGGCATGGATGAGGGTTTCGGCAGCAGATGAGCTGACACGGGTGGAGATGGGTGATGCTACAGAGGTGGATGTAGGCGATCTTTATGATCGAGAGCTCAGCTCAGGGTCAAATATAATGCTGAGGTTGCAAACAATCGACTTCAACTGCGATAGTACCGGGGAGGGTGATGTAATTGGAGGCGAGGGTACAGAGTTTGTGGCGGGGGTTAAAGATGATGGCTTCAGTCTTCCCAATGTTTAACTGAGGTCGTGAAAGGTGCTATACAAGTGCAAGTTCTTTCTTTAAGTGTTCCTGAATAGCTAGGTGGCATGTTTATAAAGCTCTTCAGACAATATGAGGTGGTCCCTTCCACTTCATGATGTGGAGATGCCGGTGTTGGACTGGGGTGGACAAATGTGAGAAGTCGCACAACACCAGGTTATAGTCCAACAGTTTTATTTGAAATCACAAGCTTTCGGAGTGCTGCTCCTTCGTCAGGTGAAGTGAAGAGATGTCTCATCTCTTCACTTCACCTGACGAAGGAGCAGCGCTCCGAAAGCTTGTGATTTCAAATAAAACTGTTGGACTTTAACCTTCCACTTCACTCCACTTTGGTTTTAAGCTTCCCATTAAGACTGTGCCTGGAGAAAGCTCAAGTTCGAGGTAGAGTCCAGTTCTATAAATTAATTAACATTGTGCTGGCACCATGCAGTTCTGAGGATTTTAGGTCCCTTCACTATGATGGTTCCATCTTGCAAAGGATTGTGTGTGCATGTTAAGCTGGGGCTCCAAACATATTTCTCAGGAGCTGCATTCTAGGTTCTGTATCCAGTCAGTGTAGAAAAGAATCATCAGCACATCATTTAACGCTGGAGGCTTGAACAAAGAGAAATTCTTCAAAATCTAGTCCCCGTTTATGGCTTACTGCAATTGGCTGTTGGGCACATCAACAGCACCTTCCACGTAAGTCGCACACCAAGTACCAGGAGCAGGCACCACCCAACCCAAACAGGGTAACTGGCAAAGTCCTGGCAACACAACCAAGGCTACAGCGGGTGAGAATAGCAGTACACATTAACTGGACTCAGGCCATAGAGCATCCTAGTGAAGCACCGCACAGACAGTGCCTTCCACCCCCTTCTCCGTCCCTTTAATCCCAAGGGCTTGATGCTCACCTATTCTTAGCCTCTACCCTCCTTTCCTGCGGATCCATCACAGCAACGGGCGGCACAGGAGGGGAAAGGTGATGGTGAATGTGAAGGGAATGAGGAGGATTAAGCTACCCGGGTTGTCTCGGCACAGCAGCACAAGCCAGGCCTCCAGCTGTACCCCTTCATAGCACCACACCAGAGAGACATGGGAGCGACACTAAGCTCACACAAGGCAGCGCCATCTCAGTCCCATGAGCCTTTTGTAGAGCTTGAGCTGTCAATCACCTCCTGCGGTTCTGGCCTTCAGGTGGCACAAGAATTGGTCTCCATAATCGAATACCATCACCGCTCCTGAAAATCCCCGACTGTGGGTAAGGGGAGTGGGGAGTCCACAATCAGCCAGTAGTCTGACTCTGGGAGAAGTGCTGGTGTCTGTCAGCAGAATGGCAACAATAAAAAACTGCTTTACATATCGCTTGCTACCTGCCTCTTCTGTTTCAAGAACTCCTCACTTGCACCTTGAAGAGATGCTCCAGGCAGCTGCTGTGCCTCCCCGACACTCTCTAACTTAGCCCGAGTGCAGCAGCCGTCCATATTCCAAGAAACTTGGGAGGTGCTTTGCCACTGGCTCTCTTTTCGACATATTCGTAATGAGGCCAGTGGTGACGCAGTGGGTGCATCGCAGGAGGGGAGGGAGCTATTTAAACACACAAATCGGGCAGAAGCAGCTTGCACTCAACTTTCCTCACAAAAGAAAGTGGCCGATGCTGTTCCTGCGGTAAGAGCACTGACACTCTCTCGTTACCTTCTCACCAACTAGTGGAAACAATCTATCACCGTTTAACTATCAGAACCCATCACAATCTTGCAAACATCTATAAGGTCACCTCTTAAACTTCTCAACTTCAGTGAAAAAAGCCCTAATAACTTATCTCTCGCTTGATAACTAACCCATCATCCTGTAACATCCCAATGAATCTACACTGTACCTTTTCCATTATCCTCCCTACAAAGGGCAGAACAGTGGCAAATGGAATTCAATCCGGAGAAGTGTGAGGTAATGCATTTGGGGAGGGCTAACAAGGAAAGGGAATACACATTAAATGGTAGGACACTGAGTAGTGTAGAGGAACAAAGGGACCTTGGAGTGCATGTCTACAGATCCCTGAAGGTAGCAGGCCAGGTTAAGAAGGCATACGGAATGCTTGCCTTTATTAGCCGTGGCATAGAATACAAGAGCAGGGGGGGTTATGTTTCAACTGTATAAAACACTAGTTAGGCCTCAGCTAGAGTACTGCGGGCAGTTCTGGTCACCACATTACAGGAAAGATGTGATTGCATGAGAGAGGGTACATAGGAGATTTACAAGGATGTTGCCGGGAGTAGAGAATCTTAGCTGTGAGGAAAGACTGGATATGCTGGGTTTGTTTTCCTTGGAACAGAGGAGTCTGAGGGGAGACCTTATTGAGGTGTATAAAATTATGAGGGGCCTAGATAAAGTGGATAGAAAGGACCTATTTCCCTTAGCAGAGGGGTCAAAAACCAGGGGGCACAGATTTAAAGTAATTGGTGGAAGGTTTAGAGGGGATTTGAGGGGAAATTTCTTCACCCAGAGGGTTGTGGGGGTCTGGAACTCACTGCCTGAAAGGGTGGTAGAGGCAGAAACCCTAACCACATTTAAAAAGTACTTGGATGTGCACTTGGGATGCTGTAACCTGCAGGGCTACAGACCAAGAGCTGGGAAGTGGGATTAGGCTGGATAGCTCTTTGTTGGCCGGCGCAGACACGATGGGCCGAAATGGCCTCCTTCCGTGCTGCAACTTTCTATGATTCTATAAAGGGGTGCCTGTGGCAAAATTGAAGTACTGTTTTAGCTTGGTGGTGATTCCCTTAACTTAGTCACAAGATGTAAGTGAGACAACGTTCCTTTTCCCTCCTCACTCCTTGAAATGAGCTGAAGTCAGCGACATTGGTGGGGTCAGGTCATTTACCCAGACTGGTCGTGCACTCGGTGGGAATGGGCGGTTACCCCAGTTTGCGCCTTGTTTCGTGCTGTGCTTCAGTGCTTGGCGAGATTGTTGATCCAGTGAAGTTTTGCACCTGTCAGCTGACAATCAGTTAATCAGATATTGTAACATCAAGGTACTGAGTGTATGGTCAGTAACAAGCTTTGATCCGTCGGATACAGTGCACCTGCAGTAAGGGGAAAGGTGATCTGTTTATGACAAGGACTTGTCTCTTCATATCTTTGCCATGTCCATGTAACCCAATTCTCTCTGCCTCCATTTGCATGACACTTTGGCTGTTGCTCCAGACCAGAGGCCATTACTTCACTCTTCCTTTAATTTTTCTCCTTACCCCTTCTGACTTGTCTTTCATCTTAATCCCAACCCTATCACTCCTCCTCTGCCTTCCTACTCTCTGCTTCTGTCGGCTTGAATCACGAGACACACCTCCTGCTCCCTTGACCCCATTCCCACGAAACTGCTGACCACCCAACTTCCCTTCCCAGCTCCCCTGCTAGCTGATATTGTAAATGGTTCCCTCTCCTCGGGTACTTACCGACACCCCCTCCCTTTCAAAACTGCTATCATCACCCTTGTCAAAAAAAACCCTTGATCTTGTCTTTCCTCTCCAAAGCCCTCGAACGTGCTGTCATCTCCAGAATCCCTGCCCATCTTTCCTGCTCCAATCTCTCCAATTGCCACATCACCAAAATCACAAATGGCATTTCCTGTGACTGTGGCCATGGTGCACGATCACTTCTCGAATGAAATGTGCTCCCCATCCAATGATCTTTGTACATTTGCTCTTAGTGCACTGACAGTGCGTTAAAGGAGCGTTCATGTGTTTGCCTTTTAGTTTCGTGGTCTTGCAGGAACATACGACTTTACTCGGTGTGTACAAGGTCAAAAGCTTTCGAATTAAATGCTACTGAGGAGCTAATAGGAAGACAATTGCAACAACGGGAACTTCATCACCTATTAACATCCAAACGGACACATAACCAACGCGAATAATATAGTGGGTCCATCCAGCTGTGATGCACACAGTTTGGACATTCATGGATCAAAAAAAGGAGATTGCAAAGAGCTTGCCTCGCTAGTGAGGCCTGCATGTTATTGTGAACAGCAGGGCGGAATGGCCGTTTTGCAATTGAAGAACAGCCAACGGATAAACACAAGGGGCGATTCTTGCCCTGCCCGCCTGGCCCAATTGGCAGAAACCGTTAAAATCGCCCTGGGGAGTCACCCGCCGACCTCCCGCTCTCTTGCATTTTAAATTGCCCCTCTGAGTAAGCGAGAAGGACGCTGACAGGAAGCAGCCGGGCCCTTTAAATATGCAGATCAGGGCCCAGCTCCTATTTGAAGCATGAGTCTGAGCGAGTAAATGGTTGTGAACCGAGTGGGAAGAGAAGCCAGGGCCTGGAGGAATGTTTAGGCCTCCCCTGCCCTGAGCTCCCCCAGCACTTCTTGATCATGAGGCCCTCCTGAAACCCTCTTCCCCACAACGTCCTTGTGTGACAAGGACCGTTCCTTCAGTCCCTGTTAGCGGCCTCCTTTTGCCCCACTTTGCACTCATGCCTGTCGGCCAGCTACTGCTTCCCATAGGTTTCCAGCGGGAAACTGACCAGGGTCTGCAGATGAGGCCCGGGAGTTAAAATCAGCCTCGGCTTCACACTACCGAGGTCAAGACTGTTTGCTCCCCATCCGTCCCCTGCCTTGAGTTAAACACAGGGCTGCAGTGTCCAGCAGTGATGGAAGGCGATAGATTGCACGGAATGTGCTGTCTGCGGTCTACTGCACATGGAAGGATGTTCAGAAGAAGGTATCTCATTTGAAGAAAAATGCTAAGTTAAGCAACGAGGGGGACCGTCAATGATCTTACATTGTTATATATGAATCTGACTGGGAGTGATCTTTCTAAGAGTATCCAAGGAGGTTGATGGTATCAGATGTGTTTCTCCGAGTGATTTCACAAAAGAATCTAAATTTATCCAGCAACGTGCTTGAAGTGGAGCATAAAATACAGCGAATGAGGATACTTCAGAAGTATCAGAGCAGGCCACAAAAGGGAAACAGGCAAAGCTGCAAGTGGAAATGATTGGTCAATAATTATCCTTATTGACAGATAGAACTGACATGAGGAAAGTAGAAACCAGCGTTTTGCAACTTCAGCTACTATTTTACGACTATCCCAAGTAATATGGAAACTGCCTGCAGCCTTTGCTCCTCTCTGAAAAATATCATCTCATACAACACATGCTGTTCTTTACAACAACAACTTGCATTTATATAGTGCCTTTAACAGAATAAAACGTTCCAAGGCGCTTCACAGGAGCGTTAGCTAATAAAATTTGACACCGAGCCACATAAGGAGATATTAGGACAGGTTGGTCAAAGAGGCAGGTTTTAAGGAGCGTCTTAAAGGAGGAGAGAGGCAGAGAGGTTTAGGGAGGGAATTCCAGAGCTCAGGGACTTGGCAGCTGAAAGCACGGCCGCCAATGGTGGAGCGATTATAATCAGGGATGCACAAGAGGCCAGAATTGGAGGAGGGCAGATATCTCGGGGGATTGTAGGACTGGAGGAGGTTACAGAGCTAGGGAGGGGCGAAGCCACGGAGGGATTTGAAAACAAACATGAGAATTTTAAAACTGAGGTGTTGCTGGACCGGGAGCCAATGTAGGTCAGCGAGCACAGGGGTGATGGGTCAATGGATGGCCTTGAACAAAAGACAAAGTATGGGATACAGTGGTGGTACTTCTTACACAATAAGGATGGGCCAGAATTGACAATATAAGCTGGAAGGCCATTCAGAATGCTGAAATTTGAGGCAATGAATAGGAGACAATTTTCATTTCATGTCTAAATCACTTCTAATGGTTTAGAATGGTTGCAAACACTGCCTGAAAGATCAAGTGCGAACAATTCCGATGTCAGCTCATTTGCATAAGTATTCACTGCTCTAGCTACAGACTCAGACGGACGAGTCGAAGATAAAAATTGGATGCAAGTCAAATTTAAAAGGACAGACAATTAAAAGGGAAGTGTCATAATAGAGGGACACGAATTCTGAAAGCCTTTGTAAGGATGCAAAAGGCATGTCAATCAATTCATAGCCATTGCTAAGACTGAGGGGTCAGGCTATTAAGAAGTGGCAATCCAAAATTAAGGATCTCAGACAAATGGTGGAGCAACACTATTAAAAATGCCATTAAAAATGCAAACCAAGCACTAGGGTTTATTTCTAGAGGGATAGAATTGAAAAGTAGGGAAGTTATGCTAAACCTGTATCGAACCTTAGTTAGATCACATTTAGAATACTGCGTACAGTTCTGGTCACCATATTATAAAAAGGATATAGAGGCATTGGAGAGGGTGCAGAGAAGATTTACAAGGATGATACCAGAAATGTGAGGGTATACCTATCAGGAAATGATGAACAGGCTGGGTCTCTTTTCTCTTGAAAAAAGAAGGCCTAATAGAGTGACCTAATAGAGGTCTTTAAAATTATGAAAGGTTTTGATAGAGTGGATATAGAGAGAATGTTTCCACTTGTGGGGAAGAGCATAACTAGAGGCCATCAATATAAGATAGTCACCAAGAAATCCACTAGGAAATTCAGAAAAAACTTCTTTATTCAAAAGAGTGGTGAGAATGTGGAACTCGCTACCACAGGGAGTGGTTGAAGCGAATAGTATAGATGCATGGATAAACATCTGAGGGAGAAGGGAATAGAGGGTTATGTTGATGGGGTGAGATGAGGAAAGACGGGAGGAGGCTCGAGTGGAGCAGAAATACCAGCATGGACTGGTTGGGCCGAATGGCCTGTTTCTGTGCCGTATATCCTATGTAATCCGATGTAAATATAGCCCGCCCCCCCCTTCATTCGTTGGTTAGTGCTACACTAGGCGTTTGTAAGGGGCTTGCCCTCTGTGCAATTCCATTTCTCCAAACAGCGAGGTGAGCATTGCAGGATGCCTGGAAGGAAGTACAGCCAAGCTCCAGGTCATCAGACCTCTCAGCAACTCTTCCACTGGTGCTGTTTTGGGATCCATTACATTAGATGCAATAAAAGTTGGCTTCATCATTTTATACTTGCATCGAATTTTTCACCAAAAGATGTCAGTTGAAATTGTTTGAATTTGCCAAGTTAACCTGCAGAAATAAGCTATTTGGCCCAAGCAATTAAATGTGACATGCAACGCAAACAGTTTTATAAACAGGAAAAGGCCATTAGGTTTAACAAGCCCATCCCCTTTCCACTGTTCAACCCCACCTGGTAACGCTTGTGCCACAGACTACACACAAAGGACGACATTTCACTAAGGTCTAGCAGTCTGCATATTAGTGGCACAGCACAGAAGAACTAAAGATGCATTTTTAACAGTCAATTTATCCAAACCTGAGGGCCATCAGACAGCATAGACCACCCATGAAGGTGATGTAAGGGTTCCTTCCGTATGACCACATCTGCAGAATGTCTGCCACTCCACAGTGCTGTCAACTAGCTCTCCCCTATTCCAGCACAGAAGCTGCCAAGAAGGCTTTGGAAGATTAGTAATCAACACCACACTGGACTGCACCTCTACCTTATTCTCTTTGGTTTTTGAGACTGTTATTCTCCCTTCAAATACCCCACCGGCTATATTCATTCCTCACTCTGTCCTCAATCTATTTTGAGGGTAGTGAATGCTCTGACATCTCGCCTGCAACTTCATAAGAACATAACAAATAGGAGCAGGAGTAGATCCTACGGCCCCTCGAGCCTGCTCCATTCAATAAGATCATGGCTGAACTTCTGAACTCCACTTTCCTTCCCGATCCCCATATCCCTTGATTCCCCTAGAGTTCAAAAATCTATTGGTCTCAGCCTTGAATAAACTCAACGACTGAGCATCCACAGACCTCTGGGGTAGAGAATTCCAAAGATTCACAACCCTCTGAGTGAAGATAAGGAGCGAGAGGATAAAGAGTGGCCCGAGAGAGGACCTGAATTAAAGCAGCGGCGAGAGGATAAAGAGCGGCCCGAGAGCAGACCTGAATTAAAGCAGTGGCGAGAGGATAAAGAGCGGCCCGAGAGCGGACCTGAATTAAAGCAGTGGCGAGAGGATAAAGAGCGGCCCGAGAGCGGACCTGAATTAAAGCAGTGGCGAGAGGATAAAGAGCGGCCCGAGAGCGGACCTGAATTAAAGCAGTGGCGAGAGGATAAAGAGCGGTCCGAGAGCGGACCTGAATTAAAGCAGTGGCGAGAGGATAAAGAGCGGCCCGAGAGCGGACCTGAATTAAAGCAGTGGCGAGAGGATAAAGAGCGGTCCGAGAGCAGACCTGAATTAAAGCAGTGGCGAGAGGATAAAGAGCGGCCCGAGAGCGGACCTGAATTAAAGCAGTGGCGAGAGGATAAAGAGCGGCCCGAGAGCGGACCTGAATTAAAGCAGTGGTGAGAGGATAAAGAGCGGCCCGAGAGCGGACCTGAATTAAAGCAGTGGCGAGAGGATAAAGAGCGGCCCGAGAGCGGACCTGAATTAAAGCAGTGGCGAGAGGATAAAGAGCGGCCCGAGAGCGGACCTGAATTAAAGCAGTGGCGAGAGGATAAAGAGCGGCCCGAGAGCGGACCTGAATTAAAGCAGTGGTGAGGCTCCGATTCAAAAACAAAAAAAAAAATCAAAGAGTGACGTCACAGGAGAGCAGTTAGGTGATTGGTTGGTGAGTATTACAGCTATTTTTTTGCTCTCTAAGTTAGGGACTGGGGTTAAATTAAGAACTGAGAAACTGTAACTTGCTAGTACTTATTAAATTAGAGATGGCAGGGCAGGTGGTGTGTCGTAACTGCAGCATTTGGGAGTTTGTAGAGAGCATCGCGATCCCGAGCAACCTCATCTGCAGCAAGTGTCTGCAACTCGAGGATCTTCGGCCCAGTGTTGTTGAGCTTGAGTCCGAGCTGCAGACATTGTGATGCATCAGGGAGGGGGAGAGTTACCTGAACACTTTGTTCCAGGAGACAATCACACCCTTTAGGTTAAGTAGTACTTTAGAATTCGTCAGTGGTCAGGGATAGGAGGGTGTGACTGAGAGTCAGGCAGGTATGGGGACCCAGGATGTAATGTTGGAGGAGCCTCAGCCCTTGACCTTGTCCAACAGGTATGAGGTACTTGCTACCTGTATGGATGAGAACGAGGACTGCAGGGAGGATGGGCAAACTGACCACGGCACCGTGGTACAGGGGGCTATCCAAGTGGGGGGAGAAGGAAGGAATGTGGTAGTAGTAGGGGACGGTATAGTCAGGGGGATAGATACTGTTCTCTGCAGCCGCGAAGGAGAGTCCCGAAGGCTGTGTTGCCTGCCCGGTGCCAGGATTAAGGCTATCTCCTCGTGGCTGGAGAAGAACTTGGAGTGGGAGAACATAAGAAACAGTAGCAGGAGTAGGCCAATCGGCCCCTCGAGCCTGTTCAATAAGATCATGGCTGATCCAATCTTGGCTTCAACACCACTTTCCCGCTCTCTCCCCATACCCCTTGACTCCCTTGTAGTTCAAATGTCTGTCAATCTCCGCCTTGAATATATTCAATGACTCCGCCTCCACAGCTCTCTGGGGTAGAGAATTCCAAAGATTCACGACCCTTTGAGGGAAGAAATTCCTCCTCATCTCCATTTTAAATGGGCGACCCCTTATTCTGAAACTATGACCCCTAGTTCTGGATTCCCCCACTAGGGGAAACATCCTCTCAGCATCCACCCTGTCAATCCCCCTCAGAATCTTATATGTTTCAATAAGATCACCTCTCATTCTTCTAAACTCCAATGAGTATAGGCCCAACCTGCTCAACCTTTCGTCATACGTCAACCCCTTCATCCCAGGAATCAACCTAGTGAACTTTCTCTGTACTGCCTCCAATGCAAGTATATCCTTCCTTAAATATGGAGACCAAAACTGTACACAGTACTCCAGGTGTGGTCTCACCAGCGCCCTGTACAGTTGCATCAAAACTTCCCTACTTTTATACTCCATTCCCCTTGCAATAAATGCCAACATTCCATTAGCCTTCCTAATTACTTGCTGTACCTGCATGCTAACGTTTTGTGTTTCATGTACTAGGACCCCCAGATCCCTTTGTACTGCAGCATTTTGTAGTCTCACTCCATTTAAATAATAATTTGCTTTTTCATTCTTCCTTCCAAAGTGGATAACCTCACATTTTCCCACATTATACTCCATCTGCCAATTTTTTGCCCACTCACTTAACCTATCTGTATCCCTTTGCAGACTCTTTGGGCTGGATTTTGATACTGGGGCGGGTTGGGGTCGTGTCATCCGCATTTCGTGTTATCCACCAGCCTGCAATTGGATGTGGGAGATTGATGCAATTTTCACTTAATTGGGCAATTGAGTTCCAGCATGTGGGAACCCATGAACCAATTAGTGGTTTCAGTCTGAAAGTCGCCTCTGATGATGTCATCATTGCAGGTCAGAGACTGCCTGGTCTCAGAGATTGCCTGGCCTTTGCTGTGAGAGGACCTGGATGCAAAATGAGCAGCATCTCAGAGAGAGAGAGAGAGAGAGAGAGAGAGGAGAGAGAGGAGAGAGAGAGAGGAGAGAGAGAGAGGAGAGAGAGAGAGGAGAGAGAGAGAGAGGAGAGAGGAGAGAGGAGAGAGGAGAGAGGACAGAGGACAGAGGACAGAGGACAGAGGACAGAGGAGAGAGGAGAGAGGAGAGAGGAGAGAGGAGAGAGAGGAGAGAGAGAATTTTTTTTCCAACCAAGTCCTCCCAGGCAGTCTCTGAAGACATTCAATGCAGCAGCATCAGAGGCGACTTTCAGACCTAATACTACTACTACCTTCATCACATCTCCGTTGTAATAGTGGACCTGCAGCTGATAGTCAGCTATCCACTTGTGCTCCCGCCAGGTTTCACTGGCGTGTTTCACATCAGACGTACTTCACGTCGGAAAAGGGTTAAACTAGCTAAAATGTTTCAAAATGGCATTTCATAGACAATTTAGGGCTTGTTAAGGGCTTTAATGGCCTCTCCCGACTCTTGGAGGCGGGACGGAGTCGGGAACCCCGCGACCGATTTTGTCAAAATTGCGTGGAGGCGGAATGGAGTCGGGATGGGGTCGGGACCCCCGAATCTGCAACTTTAACCCCCCACACGCCTCCAAACCCGACTCCACGGGTCATTGAAAATCCAGCCCTTTGTGTCCTCCTCACAACTTGCTAACCCATCTATCTTTGTATCATCAGCAAATTTGGCTACAGTACACACGGTCCCTTCATCCAAGTCATTAATATAGATTGTAAATAGTTGAGGCCCCAGCACTGATCCCTGTGGCACCCCACTAGTTACTGATTGCCAACCTGAAAATGACCCATTTATCCCGACTGTTTTCTGTTAGTTAGCCAATCCTCTATCCATGCCAATATATTACCTCAACTCCGTGAGCTCTTATCTTGTGCAGTAACCTTTTATGTGGCACCTTATCGAATGCCTTCTGGAAATCCAAATACACCACATCCACTGGCTTACCCTTATCCACCCTGTTTGTTACATCCTCAAAGAACTCTAGCAAATTTGTCAAACACGATTTCCCTTTCATAAAACCACGTTGACTCTGCTTGATTGTACAGGAAACTCTTGTTTAAACGACACCTAAATATCCGGAATTCTCTATTAACCGGCAAAATTCATACTCTGAAAGCAACTCCTCAATAACCGGCAATGTTGCCGAGTCCGAGTCCGAGTCCGAGTCTCCCGCGAACGCCGAGTTAGTCAGTGGGGGTAGTTCTCCAAAGTGCCACTACTCGGCTTCCTGGCGCTGTCGGAAGTCTGAACACCGCAATAACAGGAGTCTGATTCTCCCGCGCTGCCGGTAGTCTCTTCTGATCCGCCATTTTACTGTGTGTCTCCCGCGCTGCTGGTAGTCTCTTCCGATCCACCATTTTTCTGTGTGTCTCTCCATCTTTATCATGAATTATCTCCCCCATCTTGCATTATGGAATTCCCAAAAGTTGGTCCAAGCAAAAGGAAGAGAGTGGTGTTAACTTTAAAACAGAAAATCGAGATATGCCAACGACTAGAAAGGGGAGAGAAGCGTATCAACATTATGAATGAATTCAAAATCGGTTTGTCAACAATCTACGACATCAAATCGCAGAAGGATAAACTGCTCAAGTTTTATTCAAGCTCGGAGACATCTAAGAGTGTAGAGCTGGATACCGTGCTTTATGAGTGGTTTTCTCTTAAGCGTTCAGAGGGTGTTCCACTTTCCGGACCCATGCTAATTGAGAAAGCGAAGGATTTCTACGTAAGGATGGAACTCACTGACAAGTGTGCTTTCTCAGAGGAATGGCTAACGTGCTTCAAGTTACGGCACAGGATACGACGACTCGATATTTCCGGGGAGAAGAAATTAGCTGATCACGACGCCGCAGAAGAATACTGCGATTATTTTAATCGGATTGTGCAGCAACATGATTTGTCGCCAGCATGTTCCTGGAACTTGGTGAAAGGTCACACCTTAAGGCAAGCCTGGCGCAAATTGTGGCCTTCTGTAATGTTTGCTGAAGGTTCTTCTTCAGAGGAGGAATTTCAAGGGTTCAATGTTTGTCCCATGAAGAGTACAATAATGGAAATGGCTGGCATGGTGAAAAATGTAGGCCCAGCAAACCCTCTACGTCACCTCAGTGAAAGTGATATCGAGCAGTGGGTTGATGCAGATAGAGAAGTTGCTGTTGTGCATATGTTAAGTGATGATGAAATAATTGAGAGTGTTTTGAATCCAAAGAAAGAAAGGAAAGTGAGATGGAAAGTGAAGAGGATGAGATTTCTGAAGAGAAGAAGATTTCTTGGGCTAAAGCTGCAGAAGGATTTGCTTTAATCCTCCAATTTGCTGAAAGGCAGCCTTGCTACTCTGCCCAAGAAGTTATGCACCTCCATATTCTGCATTCCACCTTTCTACAAAAAAGGCAAGAGTCCACTAAGCAAGCAGACATCTGGAACATGTTTAAGAAAGCTTCCAAAAGAGTTGAAGCAGCGGAAGTGCCTGAAGAATCTGTTGAAGTGCATGATCCTGATGACCCAGCTGGCATGGATATTCCTGATGAACCAGCTGACTTGGAATAAGTGTACAGTCAACTACAGTACTGTATACAGTCGTTTACTGTATAAGTTTTGTTTTACTGTTAAGTAATTAAAGAGTTATGGATTACCCTCACCTGGCAGTACTGTACTTAATCAAGCATCTTCCACCATCCATTTAACACAACATTCTGTAGGTGAGTTCCCAATTACTGTATACTGCACATTTCTTGATTTTTTAATTTTTGTTTGTTAAAATTAGCCTCGGTAGATAAACCTCTCCGTCATCCGGAATTTTTAATCAACCGGCACCATCCCGGTCCCGTCGGTGCCGGATACCAAAGAATTTCCTGTATTATGATTTTCTAAATGTCCTGCTATTACCTCCTTAATAATGAATTCCAGCATTTTCCCAATGACAGATGTTAGGCTAACTGGTCTATTGTTTCCTGCTTTCTGTCTCCCTCCTTTCTTGAATAGTGGCGTTACATTTGCGGTTTTCCAATCTGCTGGGACCTCTCCAGAATCCAGGGAATTTTAGTAGATTACAACCAACTCATCCACTATCTCTGCAGCCACTTTTTTTAAGAGGGGGAGGATCCAGTTGTCGTGGTCCATGTAGCAACCAGCGACATAGGTAGAACTAAGAATGAGGTTCTGTTGAGGGAGTTTGAGGAGCTAGGGTCTAAATTAATAAGCAGAACCTCAAGGGTAATAATCTCTGGATTACTACCTGAGCCACGCACAAATTGGCATAGGGCCAAGCAGATCAGAGAGTTAAATGCATGGCTCAAAGAGTGGTGTGGGAAGAAGGGGTTTCAATTCATGGGGCACTGGCACCAGTACTGGGGAAAGAGGGAGCTGTTCCATCGGGACGGGCTCCACTTAAACCGGGCTGGGACCAGTGTCCTGGCGAATCGAATAACTAGGGCTGTAGCTAGGGCTTTAAACTAAAAAAGGTGGTGGAGGGGTCAGGTGAGGGGAAATTTAGAAATCTAAAGAGAAAGGTCAAGGCAATAGAGCAGTGTAGCGATTTGGGTAAAAATAAGCAGAGTGTGACAGGAAGGGTCAGAGAGTTTAACGGTAGCAGTGCAGCAGAGAATAAGGTCAAAGCAGGGAATAATGGTAAAAAATTTAAATTAAAGGCTGTTTATCTGAATGCACGAAGCAGTCGTATCAAGATAGACAAACTAGTGGCACAAATAGAGATAAATGGGTTTGATCTAATAGCCATTACATTGGCAAAGGTAGTCTGGAGGACGAGTTAATGGAATGCATTCGGGACAGTTTCCTAGAACAATATGTCACGGAACCAACCAGGGAACAGGCTATTTTAGATCTTGTATTGTGTAATGAGACAGGGTTAATTAGTAATCTCATCGTAAAGGATCCTCTGTAGCAGAGTGATCATAATATGAAAGATTTCACGTTAAGTTTGAGAGTGACTTGCCTAAGTCCAAAACTAGAGTCTTAAACTTAAATAAAGCCAATTACATAGGTTTGAGGGGCGAGTTGGCTGAGGTAGATTGGAAAAATAGATTAAAAGGTATGGCAGTAGATAAGTAGTGGCTAGCATTTAAAGAAATAATTCATAACTCTCAACAAAAATACATTCCATTGAGAAACAAAACTCCACAGGAAAAGTGATCCATCCGTGGCTAACTAAAGAAGTTAAGGATAGCATTAGATTGAAAGAAGAAGCTTATAATGTTGCGAAGAATAGTAATAAGCCTGAGGATTGGGAGAGTTTCAGAAACCAGCAAAGGACGACCAAAAAATTGATAAAAAGGGAAAATGTAGAATATGAGAGAAAACTAGCAAGAAATATAAAAACAGATTGTAAGAGCTTCTACAAGTATGTAAAAAGGAAGAGAGTAGCAAAAGTAAACATTGGTCCCTTAAAGGCTGAGACAGGAGAAATTATTATGGGGAATAAGGAAATGGCAGAAACGTTAAACAAATATTTTGGGTCTGTCTTCACAGTACAAGACACAAGAAGCATACCAAAAATGGTGGGGAACCAAGGGTCTAATGAGGGTGAGGAGCTTAACTTAATTAATATAAGTAGAGAAAAAGTACTAGAGAAACTAATGGGACTAAAAGCCGACAAATCCCCTTGACCTGACGGCCTACAACCTAGGGTGGCTGGAGAGATGGTGGATGCATTGGTTTTGATCTTCCAAAATTCCCTAGATTCTAGAATGGTCCAGCGGATTGGAAGGTAGCAAATGCAACACTGCTATTCAAGAAAGGAGGGAGAGAAAAAACAGGGAACTACAGGCCAGTTAGCCTGACATCAGTTGTCGGGAAAATGCTGGAATCCATTGTTAAGGAAGTGGTATCAGGGCACTTAGAAAATCATAACATGATTAGGCAGAGTCAACATGGTTTTATGAAAGGGAAATCGTGTTTGACAAATTTATTAGAGTTTTTTGAGGATTTTGGAAGAACAATCTAGAGTAAGAATGTTTAACTGGGGGAAGGCCAATTTCAGTGGGATGAGAACGGATCTGGCTCCGGTAAACTGGAATCAATGATTGGTAGACAAAACTGAAGTGGAACAATGGGCTGCCTTTAAATAGGAAATAGTTCGGGTATAGTCGAGGTACATTCCCACTAGGGGGAAAGGTAGGGCAACTAAAGTCAGAGCTCCCTGGATGACGAAACAGATAGAGAATATGATGAAGCAGAAAAAGAGCGCGTATGACAGATGTCAGGTTGCAAATACATCTGAGAATCGGTATATATAGAAAGGTCAGAGCAGAAGTGAAAAAGAAAATAAGAGGGGCAAAGAGAGGGTATGAGAATAGAATGGCAGCTAACATAAAAGGTAATCCAAAAGTCTTCTATCGGCCTATAAATAGTAAAAAGGTAGTAAGAGGAGGGGTGGGGCCAATTAGGGACCAAAAAGGAGACTTACGCATGGAAGCAGAGGGTATGGGTGAGATACTAAACGAGTACTTTGCATCTGTCTTCACCAAGGAAGAGGATACTGCCACAGACATAATGAAGGAGGAGGTTGTAGAGACATTTGATAGGATAAAAATTGATAAAGAAGAGGTATTAGAAAGGCTGGCTGTACTTAAAGTAGATAAATCACTAGGAGCGGTTGGGATGCATCCTAGGATGCTGAGGGAATTGAGGGAGGAAATCGCGGAGGTACTGACCATAATATTCCAATCCTCCATAGATACGGGGGTGGTGCCAGAGGACTGGAAAATTGCAAATGTTACACACTTGTTCAAAAAAGGGTGTAAAGATAAACCCAGCAACTACAGGCCAGTCAGTTTAACTTCGCTTTTAGAAACAGTAATCAGGGACAAAATCAACAGTCACTTGGATAGGTGTGGATTAATTAAGGAAAGCCAACATGGATTTGTTAAAGGCAAAACTTGTTCAACCAACTTGATCGAGTTTCTTGATGAGGTAACAGAGAGGGTTTTTAAAAATTCGTTTATGGGATGTGGGTGTCGCTGGAAAGGCCAGCATTTATTGCCCATCCCTAATTGCCCTTGAGAAGGTGGTGGTGAGCCGCTTTCTTGAACCGCTGCAGTCCGTGTGGTGAAGGTACTCCCACAGTGCTGTTAGGGAGGGAGTTCCAGGATTTTGACCCAGCAACGATGAAGGATCGGCGATATATTTCCAAGTCAGGATGGTGTGTGACTTGGAAGGGAACTTGGAGGTGGTGGAGTTCCCATGCGCCTGCTGCCCTTGTCCTTCTCGGCGGTAGAGGTCGCGGGTTTGGGAGGTGCTGCCGAAAAAGCCTTGGCGAGTTGCTGCAGTGCATCTTGTAGATGGTACACACTGCAGCCACGGTACGCCGGTGGTGGAGGGAGTGAATGTTTAAGGTGGTGGATGGTGTGCCAATCAAGCGGGCTGCTTTGTCCTGGATGGTGTTGAGCTTCTTGAGTGTTGTTGGAGCTGCACTCATCCAGGCAAGTGGAGAGTATTCCATCACACTCCTTACTTGTGCCTTGTAGATGGTGGAAAGGCTTTGGGGAGTCAGGAAGTGAGACACTCGCCGCAGAATACCTAGCCTCAGACCTGCTATGTTGCCACAGTATTTATGTGGCTGGTCCAGTTAAGTTTCTGGTCAATGGTGACCCCCAGGATGTTGATGGTGGGGGATTCGGCGATGGTAATGCCATTGAATGTCAAGGGGCAGTGGTTAGACTCTCGCTTGTTGGAGATAGTCATTGCCTGGCACTTGTGTGGCGCGAATGTTACCTGCCACTTATCAGCCCAAGCCTGAACGTTGTCAAGGTCTTGTTGCATGCGGGCATGGACTGCTTCATTATCTGAAGAGTTGTGAATGGCACTGAACACTGTGCAGTCATCAGTGAACATCCCCATTTCTGACCTTATATTGGAGGGAAGGTCATTGATGAAGCAGCTGTAGATGGCTGGGCCAAGGACACTGCCCTGAGGAACTCCTGCAGCGATGTCCTGGGGCTGTGATGATTGACCTTCAACCACCACAACCATCTTCCTTTGTGCTAGGTATGACTCCAGTCAGTGGAGCGTTTTCCCCCCGATTCCCATTGACTTCAGTTTTACTAGGGCTCCTTGATGCCACACTTGGTCAAATGCTGCCTTGATGTCAAGGGCAGTCATTCTCACCTCACCTCACCTCTGGAATTCAGCACCCTTAACGGACCAGTAGCGTAGCGGTAATGTCACTGGGCTAGTAATCCAGAGGCCTGGACTAATGATTCAGAGACGTGAGTTCAAATCCCACCATAGCAGCTGGGGAATTTAAATTCAATTAATTAAAAATCTGGAATAAAAAGCTAGTATCAGTAATAGTGACCATGAAACTATCAGATTGTTGTAAAAACCCATTTGGTTCACTAATGTCCTTTAGGGAAGAAAATCTGCCATCTGGTCTGACCTATATGTGACTCCAGACCCACAGCAATGTGGTTGACTCTGAAATGCCTAGCAAGCCACTCAGTTCTAACAAACCACTACAAAACACAATAATAAGAATGAAACAGGATGGACCTTGGTACCAGCTACGGACACAGAAAGGGCACACCCAGCCCAGTCGACTCTGCAAAGTCCTCCTCAACCAACATCTGGGGACAGCAAAGTTGAAGCCCATGGAATAAAAGGGACAGTAGCAGCATGGATATGGAATTAGCTAAGTGACAGGAAACAGAGAGTAATGGTGAACGGTTGTTTTTTGGACTAAAGGAAGGTACACAGTAGTTTTCCCCAGGGGTCGGTTTTAGGACCACTGCTTTTCTTGATATATATTAATGACTTGGACGTGGGTGTACAGGGCACAATTTCAAAATTTGCAGATGGCATAAAACTTGGCAGTATAGTGAACAGTGAGGAGGAGAGTGATAGACTTCAGGAAGACATAGACAGGATGGTGAAATGGGTGGACACGTGGCAGATGAAATTTAACGCAGAAAAGTGCAAATTGATACATTTTGGTAGAAAGAACATATAAACTAAATGGTGCAATCCTAAAGGGGGTGCACGAACAGAGAGACCTAGGGGTATGTGTGCACAAATCGTTGAAGGAGGCAGGGCAGGTTGAGAAAGCAGTTAAAAAAGCTTATGGGATCTTGGGCTTCATAAATAGAGGATTAGAGTACAAAAGTGTGGAAGTTATGATGAACCTGTATAAAACACTGGTTCGGCCCCAACTGGAGTACTGTGTCCAATTCTGGGCACCACACTTTAGGAAGGATATGAAGGCCTTAGAGAAAGTGCAGAAAAGATTTACGAGAATGATTCCAGGAATGATGGACTTCAGTTACGTGGATAGACTGGAGAAGCTGGGGTTGTTCTCCTTGGAGCAGAGAAGATTGAGAGGAAATTTGATAGAGGTGTTCAAAATCATGAGGGGCCTGGACAGAGTAGATAGAGAGAAACTGTTCCCATTGGCAGAAGGGTCGAGAACCAGAGGACGCAGATTTAAGGTGATTGGCAAAACAACCAAAGGCGACGTAAGAAAAATCATTTTAACGCAGCGAGTGGTTAAGATCTGGAATGCACTGCCTGAAAGGGTGGTGGAGGCAGATTCAATCTTATCTTTCAAAAGGGAGTTGGATAAGTATCTGAAAGAAAAACATTTGCAGGGCTACGGGGAAAGGCAGGGGAGTGGGACTAGCTGAGAGTCGACATGGGCTTGACGAGCCGAATGGCCTTCTTCCGGGCTGTAACCATTCTATGATTCTATAACTAGCAGGGTAGATAAAGGGGAACCAGTGGATGTAGTATATTTGGATTTCCAAAAGGCATTCGATAAAGTGCCACATAAAAGGTTATTACACAAGATAAGGGCTCATGGGATTGGGGGTAATATAGTAGCATGAATAGAGGATTGGTTAACGGACAGAAAACAGAGAGTAAGGATAAACAGGTCATTTTTGGGTTGGCAGCCTGTAACTAGTGGGTACCGCAAGGATCAGTGCTGGGGCCTCAGCTGTTTACAATCTATATTAATGACCTAGATGAAGGGACCGAGTGTAATTTATCCAAGACTGCTGATGAAACAAAGCTAGGTGGGACAGTAAGCTGTGAGGAGAACACAAAGGGGGAGAAATTCAGTATCGCCCCATTTGGGGCGCAATTATCGGCCGGGCGCAAAGATTAGCGCCTGGCGCTAATTATCGCCACCGACTGCAAACTTGACTTTTATCGCCCCTGGAGGTGATTGCAGCGCTATATCAGGCGCTTCACACCTGTCTTAAGGCGCAAAGGCCGAGGAGCGAGGCGCTACCTCAGAGCGCTGGCGAAGCTCATGTAATGTCAGTCAGCAATGGAACACACACACAATGGCACGGGCCAGTTCTTAAAGGGGATGGTTAATCTTGCTTTCCATCCACATCCTGCTCATTGCAGCCTTGAATCTTGGCCTGGAGAGACTTGCACATCAAATGTGCTGGAAAGAACAATGGAGAGTACCAGGCAAAGAGCTCAGAGTGCAGCCCCCACAGTCTCTGCTAAATCGATACAAGGAATGGCAAATCAAAATGAACCTGCAAAGTGCTGCTCAGTACCCAAAACTCCTTCACACAACGTTGAATCTCTCCAGAAGTCTCTCCCTCTCTCTCTCAGAATGCGTAGT
This sequence comes from Squalus acanthias, assembly GCA_030390025.1. Classification (NCBI taxonomy): domain Eukaryota; kingdom Metazoa; phylum Chordata; class Chondrichthyes; order Squaliformes; family Squalidae; genus Squalus; species Squalus acanthias. The sequence continues at coordinate 49,820,428 of CM059441.1, read as the reverse complement.
TCAAAAATGGCACCAACAATAAAAGGCAGGAAGCGGTCACCTTTAAATAGCGCTCCCCCTTTCCCTACATGACTGCAGAATGCTCCCCTCAACCTGTCGTTGCTAGCGTCAGGCGGTAAGGCAGGGGGCGCCACTCAATATCCGCTCCGGGGCGATACTGGGGCGTTGCGCACTCGAGTGACGTCATGATCTGCCGGCGCAGGAGATCGTGGCGGTAGTGTTTAGCGCCGCCGCAAAATGTCTAGTTAATTTCGCGAGCGACGCAAACTTCACCGCGCCTGGGCGCTAGATGCTTTGTGCCCCATTAGCGCCCTCTTAAGGCGCTAACGGGAGGCGCAACCAACTGAATTTTTCCCCCAAAGAGTCTGCAAAGGGATATAGACAGAATAGAGTAAGTGAGTGGGCAGTAAAGTGGCAGATGGAGTATAATGTAGGGAAATGTGCGGTTATTCACTTTGGTAGGAAGAATAGAAAAACAGAATATTTTTTAAATGGTGAGAAACTTTTAAATGTTGGTGTTCAGAGAGATTTGGGTGTCCTTGTGCAAGAAACACAGAAAGCAGGTACAGCAAGCAATAAGGAAGGCAAATGGTATGTTGGCCTTTATTGCAAGGGTGTTGGAGTATAAGAGTAAGGAAGTCTTGCTACAATTGTACAGGGCCTTGGTGAGACCACACCTGGAGTACTGTGCACAGTTTTGGTCTCCTTATCTAAGGAAGGATATACTTGCCTTGGAGGCGGTGCAACGAAAGTTCACTAGATTGATTCCTGGGATGAGAGGGCTATCCTATGATGGGAGATTGTGTAGAATGGGCCTATACTCTCTGGAGTTTAGAATGAGAGGTGATCTCATTGAAACATACAAGATTCTGAAGGGGATTGACAGGGTAGATGCTGAGAGGTTGTTTCCCCTGGCTGGAGTGTCTAGAACTAGGGGGCATAGTCTCAGGATAAGGGGTAGGCCATTTAAGACTGAGATGAGGAGGAATTTCTTCACTCAGAGGGTTGTGAATCTTTGGAATTCTCTGCCCCAGAGGGCTGTGGATGCTGAGTCTTTGATTATATTCAAGGCTGAGATCGATAGATTTTTGGACTCTCGGGGAATCAAGGGATATGGAGATCGGGCGGGAAAGTGGAGTTGAGGTCGATGATCAGCCATGATCTTATTGAATGGCAGAGCAGGCTCGAGGGGCCGAATGGCCGACTCCTGTTCCTATTTCTTATGTTCTTATGTTAATTGATGCACCAACAATAACTTCGTCAATCTGAGGTACTGTGCAACGTTGGGGCTTTGAGCAATGTGTTGGGGAGAGGATTAGGGTGAGTGTTAGGGTCAGTGTTAACCCAGCGGCAGAATTGTAGACTCAGTGTGTGTTGGTTTCTGGCACCAGTTTAAGGGAGCCGGATGCAGCAGCTTAAACGCAGGAGGCCGGCTAAGGGATGCCAGAATCTGATCCTAAACAACACCGGTAAAAAAACGGTTCAGAGATGAATTTCATCCCTTTTTATTCTTACTTTTATGAAGGACAGTCCAACAAATATAATTGGAACTCTGGCCTGGGAGTAAGTTTAAAAGATCTAGTTTGAATGCACGGAAACAAAAAGCATGATTTCCATCCTCCTCCCCAGAGAACAGCTGCTGACAGACACAAATGGACAAAGGGCAGAGAAACACAAATGTTCCTCCCTCTGCTGCACACTGTGTACCTGCCGCCAGCAACAGCTTCATCGTCATCCAGCAGCTGGCCTTGTCTTCTTCCTCTGGCCCTCAGGGATTTCATCCTCCCTGCCCTGCCCTGGCTGAAAGCTGCTGCTCCCAACGTCTGTTCCTGTCACCTCCTCAGCAGACACACATTTTTCTCCAGTCCAGTTCTTTTTAATCAAAAGTATGATTCTGTGTTTATTTGACGTCACTTCTTATTGGCATTATAACAGTGACACTTCGAAAGTACTTTATTGGCCGTAAAGAGCTTTGGGACTTCCCGAGGTCGTGAAAGGCGCTATATAAATGCAAGTCTTTCTTTCATTTGAACCAGCCAGTTTATTGCATCGGGGGCGAGCTCCCCATATTATTGGGTGTGGCGGTCTGTGGCCTACTCCATGTCCAATGTAATTATCACATTGTAGCAAGCAGCATGCTGGGAGGCTGCACGCAAGGCTCATCAAGGTCCCCAAAATTCTTTAAATTAGGTGACCTCTTCAAATGGTAAAAAGACAAAATTAAAAGGACGCAGCATTCGTAACAAGATAGATGAGTTGACGGCACAAATAGAAATAAATGGGTATGATCTGATAGCCATTACAGAGACGTGGCTGCAAGGTGACCAAGGCTGGGAACTGGATATTCAGGGGTATTTGCCATTTCGTAAGGATAGGCAGAAAGTAAAAGGAGGTGGCGTAGCTCTGTTAATAAGGGATGAGATCAGTGCAGTAATGAGAAATGATATTGGCCTAGAAGATCAAGACGTAGAATCAGTTTGGGTGGAGATAAGAAATAATAAGGGTAAGAAGTCACTGGTGGGAGTGGTCTACAGGCCCCCCAAACAGTAGCCACACTGTAGGACAGAGTATAAATCAAGAAATAATAGAGGCTTGTAAGAAAGATATGGCTATAATCATGGGAGATTTTAATCTTCATATTGATTGGACAAAGCAAATTGGCAAAGGTAGACTTGAGGAAGAGTTCTTAGAGTGTATGCGGGATGGTTTCTTGGAACAATACATTGTGGAACCAACCAGGGAGAAGACTATTTTAGATCTGGTAATGTGTAACGAGGCTGGATTCATTACTGATCTTGAAGTGAAGGATCCTCTTGGGAAGAGTGATCATAGTGTGGTAAAATTTCAAATTCAGTTTGAGGGTGAGAAAGCTAGGTCTCAAACTAGTGTCCTGAACTTAAACAAAGGTAATTACAAAGGTATGAAAGCAGACTTGGTTAAAGTGGACTGGGAAAATATATTACAGGGTAAGACTGTAGAAAACAGTGCAACACAGTGGCATAGTGGTTAGCACTGGTGCCTCACAGCGCCAGGGACCCGGGTTCGAATCTGACCTCGGGTGACTGTCTGTGTGGAGTTTGCACATTCTCCCCGTGTCTGCGTGGGTTTCCTCCGGGTGCTCCGGTTTCCTCCCACAGTCCAAAAATGTGCGGGTTAGGTTGATTTGGCTATGATAAATTGACCCTTAGTGTTAGGGGGGTATTAAATATGTGGGGTTATGGGGATAGGATGGGATATGTTAGGGGGAATTAAATACGTGGGGTTACGGGGGTAGGGTGGGATATGTGTACTGTGGGGATTAAAGCAGGGACAGGGTACTGGATTTGGATGATCAGCCATGATCGTATTGAATGGTGGAGCCGGGCCGAATGGCCTACTCCTGCTCCTAGATTCTATGTTTCTATGTTAAAAGCAGTAGCAAACATTTAAGGAGGTATTTCATAACTCTCAGCAAAGATATATTCCAGTGAGAAAGAAAAACTCTAAGAGAAGGATGAACCATCTGTGGCTAACTAAGGAAGTAAAGGATGGTATCAAATTGAAAACAAAAGCATACAATGTTGCGAAGAATAGTGGAAGGCCAGAGGATTGGGAAATTTTTAAAAACCAGCAAAGGATGACTAAAAAAATGATAAAGAGAGAGAAGATAGTTTATGAGAGTAAGTTAGCAAGAAATATAAAAACAGACAGTAAGAGCTTCTACAGGTATATAAAAAGGAAGAGAGTAGCTAAAGTAAACATTGGTCTTAGAGGATGAGTCAAGTGGCTATTGGGGTGGGGAACTTAAAACAATCACCATCACTTTAGAGAAAGTACTAGGCAAACTAATGGGACTAAAGGCAGACAAGTCATAGAAAAACATAGAAAAATAGGAGCAGGAGTAGGCCATTTGGCCCTTCGAGCCTGCTCCGCCATTCAATATGATCATGGCTGATCCTCTATCTCAATACCATATTCCCGCTCTCTTCCCATACCCCTTTGTGTCTAGAAATCTATCTATCTCCTTCTTAAATATATTCAGTGACTTGGCCTCCACAGCCTTCTGTGGTAGAGAATTCCACAGGTTCACCACCCTCTGAGTGAAGAAATTTCTCCTCATCTCAGTCCTAAATGTCCTACCCCGTATCCTGAGACTGTGACTCCTCGTTCTAGACCCCCCAGCCAGGGAAAACAATCTCCCTGCATCCAGTCTGTCTAGCCCTGTTAGAATTTTATACGTTTCAATGAGATCCCCTCTCATTCTTCTAAACTCTAGTGAATACAGGCCTAGTCAACCCAATCTCTCCTCATACGACAGTCCTGCCATCCCAGGAATCAGTCTGGTGAACCTTCGCTGCACTCCCTCTATGGCAAGTATATCCTTTCTTAGGTAAGGAGACCAAAAGTGCACACAGTACTCCAGGTGTAGTCTCACCAAGGCCCTGTATAACTGTAGTAAGACATCCTTGCTCCTGTACTCAAATCCTCTTGCAATGAAGGCCAACATACCATTTGCCTTCCTAACTGCTTGATGCACCTGCATGTTTGCTTTCAGTGACTGGTGTACAAGGACACCCAGGTCCCTTTGTACATCAACATTTCCCAATCTATCACCATTTAAATAATACTCTGCCTTTCTGTTTTTCCTACCAAAGTGAATAACTTCACATTTATCCACGTTATGCTGCATCTGCCATGTATTTGCCCACTCACTCAACTTGTCTAAATCGTCTTGAAGCCTCGTTGCATCCTCCTCACAACTCACAATCCCACCTAGTTTCGTGTCGTCAGCAAACTTGGAAATATTGCATTTGGTTCTGTCATCCAAATCCCCTGGACCCGATGGCCTGTATCCTAGAGTCTTAAAAGAGGTGGCTGCAGAGATAGTGGATGCATTGGTTGTAATCTACCAAAATTCCCTGGATTCTGGAGAGGTCCCAACGGACTGGAAAACTGCAAATGTAACGCCCCTATTTAAGAAAGGAGGGAGACAGAAAGCAGGCAACTATCGACCAGTTAGCCTAACATCTGTCATTGGGAAAATGCTGGATTTCATCATTAAGGAAGTGGTAGCAGGACATTTAGAAAATCATAATATAGTCAAGCAGAGTCAGCATGGTTTTATGAAAGGGAAATCATGTTTAACAAATATGCTGGAGTTCTTTGAGGATGTAACGAGCAGGGTGGATAAAGGGGAACCAATAGACGTCATGTATTTGGATTTCCAGATGGCATTCGATAAGGTGCCACATAAAAGGTTACTATACAAGATAAGAGCTCACGGGGTTGGGGGTAATATATTAGCATGGATAGAGGATTGGCTAACTAACAGAAAACAGAGAGTCGGGATAAATGGGTCATTTTCAGGTTGGCAAACTGTAACTAGTGGGGTGCCACAGGGATCGGTGCTGGGGCCTCAACTATTTACAATCTATATTAATGACTTGGATGAAGGGACCGAATGTAATGTAGCCAAATTTGCTCATGATACAAAGATAGGTGGGAAAGCAAATTGTGTGGAGGATGCAAAGAATCTCCAAAGGGATATAGATAGGCTAAGTGAGTGGGCAAAAATCTGGCAGATGGAGTTTAATGTGGGAAAATGCGAGGTTATCCACTTTGGTAGGAAAAATAAAAAAGCAAATTATTATTTAAATGGGGAGAGATTACAAAGTGCTGAGGTACAGAGGGATCTGGGAGTCCTCGTACATGAATCACAAAAAGTTAGCATGCAGGTACAGCAAGTAATTAGGAAGGCAAATGGAGTGTTGGCCTTTATTGCAAAGGGAATGGAGTATAAAAGTAGGGAAGTCCTGTTACAACTGTACAGGGCGTTGGTGAGACCACACCTGGAGTACTGCGTACAGTTTAGGTCTCCTTATTTAAGGAAGGATATACTTGCATTGGAGGCAGTTCAGAGAAGGTTCACGAGGTTGATTCCGGAGATGAAGGGATTGTCTTATGAAGAAAGGTTGAGCAGGTTGGGCCTATACTCATTGGAGTTTAGAAGAATGAGAGGGGATCGATCTTATTGAAACATATAAGATTCTGAAGGGGCTTGACAGGGTAGATGCAGAGAGGATGTTTCCCCTCGTGGGGGAATCTAGAACTAGGGGGCATAATTTCAGAATAAGGGGGCAGCCATTTAAATCGGAAATGAGGAGGAATTTCTTCTCTCAGAGGGTCGTGAATCTTTGGAATTCTCTTCCCCAGAGAGCTGTGGAGGCTGGGTCATTAAATATATTTAAGGTGGAGATAGACAGATTTTTGAACGATAAGGGAGTCGAGGGTTATGGGGAGCGGGCAGGGAAGTGGAGTTGAGGCCAAGATCAGATCAGCCATGATCTTATTGAATGGCGGAGCAGGCTCGAGGGGCCGAATGACCGACTCCTGCCCCTATGTCTTATGTTCAATGCACCTGGAGCAGCATTCTAGTCACTGAGCGCCCGTTTGGAATGGAACGGGCACTTCTGGAGAGGCCTGTGAGGATTTTAAGCATTTTGATCCTGGGGTAACCCTCTTCCTGCCCCTTTTTTTTGACCTTTACTGGCCAAATCCTGCTAGCCCCTACAGTCCAAATAAAAATGGTGGCAATGAGCCATTACTGGTAGTGCCCAGCATTTCAACCCCACCCTCACTTTCCCTGGCCTGCCCAGTGCTCACGCGCCATGATCCAGGAATGCTGTCCAATTATGTAAATGAGCTAACCTTGCACGACGGGATGAAGTGGCTCATTTAGGCATGGGTGCAGCCAGATCCTCTGGAGCAGCCTTGCCAGGGCCAGACCCAGGGCCAGGGCCAGTGCCAGGGCCGGGACCAGAGCCAGGGCCAGGACCAGAGCCAGGGCCAGTGCCAGGGCCGGGACCAGAGCCAGGGCCAGTGCCAGGGCCGGGACCAGAGCCAGGGCCAGTGCCAGGGCCGGGACCAGTGCCAGGGCCGGGACCAGAGCCAGGGCCAGTGCCAGGGCCGGGACCAGAGCCAGGGCCAATGCCAGGGCCAGTGCCAGGGCCGGGACCAGAGCCAGGGCCAGGGCCAGGGCCGGGACCAGAGCCAGGGCCAGGGCCAATGCCAGGGCCAGTGCCAGGGCCGGGACCAGAGCCAGGGCCGTGAAGCCGGGCTCGCACTATTGGCCCCATAATTATTATTGTCAATTTTCACCTGATCCCCATCCAGTGATGCCTACTGGAAAATACATTTGTGTTGGAAGAGGACAGGATCGAGCTCAGTTGTTATGCCCCTTTTGATCGATAGCTGTCCACATGTAGGCCCGCAAACAGACCCTTTAAGCGAGGTACCGGGAGCACTGATGGAAGCTGTGGGACCCGTGCCCCAGCGAGAGTCAGCTCCTTCAGGAAAGGATGGGAGAAAATGGCCCAAAAATAACATCAAGGGGGAAAAATTCAGTTGGTTGCGCCTCCCGTTAGCGCCTTAAGAGGGCGCTAATGGGGTGCAAAGCAACTAGCGCCCGGGCGCGGCGATGTTTGCGCCGCTCGCGAAATTAACTAGACATTTTGCGGCGGCGCTAAACACTACCGCCACGATCTCCTGCGCCGGCAGATCATGACGTCAGTCGAGGGCGTAATACCCCGGTAGCGCCCCGGAGTGGATATTGAATGGCGCCCCCTGCCTTACCGCCTGCCGCTAGCAACGACAGGTTGAGGGGAGCGTTTTGCAGTCAGGAAGGGACTGGGGAGCGCTATTTAAAGGCGACCACTTCCTGCCTTTTTTTGTTGGTGACATTTTTGAACCACGCATTCTGAGAGAGAGAGAGAGCGACTTCTGGAGAGATTCAACGCTGTGTGAAGGAGTTTTGGGTACTGAGCAGCACTTTTAAGGTTCATTTTGATTTGCCCTTCCTTGTATCGATTTAGAAGAGACTGTGGGGGTTGCACTCTGAGCTCTTTCCCTGGTGCTCTCCATTGTTCTTTCCAGCAGATTTGATGTACAGGTCTCTCCAGGCCGAGATTCAAGGCTGCAATGAGCAGGATGTGGATGGAAAGCAAGATCAACCCTCCCCTTTAAGAACTGGCCGGCGCCATTGTGTGTGTGTTCCATTGCTGACTGACATCACATGAGCTTCGCCAGCGCTCTGAGGTAGCGCCTCGCTCCTCGGCCTTTGCGCCTTAAGACAGGTGTGAAGCGCCTGATTTAGCGCTCCAATCACCTCCAGGGGCGATAAAAGTCAAGTTTGCAGTCGGAGGTGATAATTAGCGCCAGGCGCTAATCTTTGCGCCCGGCCAATAATTGCGCCCCAAATGGGGCGATACTGAATTTCTCCCCCCAAGTATTTTAACAAAAAGAACAATGTCGACTGGAAAAAGACCACATCCCAAAACAAAGCACATCCCAAAACAAAGCTTATTCCACAGTGAACAGTGTGCATCAGTCATTTAATATCTCTGCCAACAGACTTTAAAAATTATCCTCAAGAATTGTTTTTAGCAGCAACACAAGTACCAAGAAACAGACAAGTTTAAAACAAGAGACATTTGTGTCAGAATAATTAAACTGGATTTCAAGTATTCAGTGATACTGACTCTAATAGATTAGCTCAGTGAGTCACAGACATCAGTTCCTGGGGATGTACTCTGTGGCCCCCAGAGGGTTGCTTGCATTGCCAGGCCACATATCGTACCATATAAGGATGATTCAGTTCAGATCACGCAGACTGCGTAGGTGCAGTCTCTATAAACATTCACAACTGTCTTCCTTGGAATATCTGAACAAACCACAGGCTTTGAAAGCTTTGGGACTGAGGGCAGGTTCCAGGTGTCCAGGACTGATTAGAGTGACATGCATTCTCAATCCACCGGTAGTCTCCAAGCTCTCCTTTTTATAACTTACTGCCCTGTTTTATTCCACTTCCACAGACTGGAATAGTTGCACAGGTGTCAGCAGCTCTCTGTCATTTCAATGAAATGTGAGCTTGCACAGTGAAACAGCAGGTTATTCAGGTTATAGGGAGCACTGAAGCTGAGCCCGATCATGTCCTCACCTGACCTCCGCACAACGGTCACCAGACAGTGATCAAGAACAGAAACCCCGATTGATTCCAACCCCATCAGCCCATAATGGGGTTAGGAAGCGAATTGTCTCGTCCAACGGCTGCCCCCGAGGTCAGCTGGCTCAACACTGACTGAGGAGGGAAGCTGGGGCTTTCTACTCTGTGTGGCTCAGTGTGAGCGAGGGTTTGTGCTGATGGTTCAGACCACTGCAGTGAGCTAGGGTGGCTGTTGGGACTCGCTGATGTATGAAGGAGCCACTAACCAAACAGTGAATCGAGTTTAATGGGTAATTGCTTCACTGGAGAGTGACTTCATCTAACCAAGTGAGCATCGACAGTCGTAGCTCACTGACAGCTTTGATGCTAGCTACAATATCAAATAACAATAACTTGTCAGAATCTTATTCTCACTTATTAGTTTCAGCTTTAGTGTCAACACTTAAGAGAAATTCTCAGTGACACTGATAAAAACATATTTTATTCAGCAACATAGTGTGGATTATGCACCGCCCCATCTCCAACCTCCCTTTCCTCTTCAAAGTCCTTGAACGTGTTGTCGCCTCCCAAATCTGTGCCCATCTTTCCCGGAATGCCATGTGTGAATCTCTCCAATCAAGTTTCCACCCTGCCACAGCACCGAAACGGCCCTCATCAAAGTCATAAATGACATCCTTTGTGACTGTGACAAAGGTAAACTATCCCTCCTGGTCCTTCTCCAACTGTCTACAGCCTTTGACACGGTTGACCACACCATCCTCCTCCAACGCCTCTCCACCGTCATCCAGATGGGATAGACTGCACGCGCCTGGTTCTATTCTTATCTATCTAATCGTAGCTAGAGAATCGCCTGCAAGATCTGGATGACATTCAGGCTTGGGCTGATAAGTAGCAGGTAACTTTTGTGCCACACAAGTGCCAGGCAATGACGATCTCCAACAAGTGAATATCTAACCACCGCCCCTTGGCATTCAACGGCATTACCATCGCTGAATCCCCCACCATCAATATCCTGGGGTCACCATTGACCAGAAACTTAACTGGACCAGCCACATAAATACTGTGGCTACCAGAGCAGGTCAGAGGCTGGGTATTCTGCGATGAGTGTCTCACCTCCTGACTCCTCAAAGCCTTTCCACCATCTTCAAGGCACAAGTAAGGAGTGTGATGGAATACTCTCCACTTGCCTGGATGAGTGCAGCTCCAACAACACTCAAGAAGCTCGACACCATCCAGGATACAGCAGCCTGCTTGATTGGCACCCCATCTACCACCTTAAACATTTACTCCCTCCATCACCGGCGTACCGTGACTACAGTTGTACCATCTACAAGATGCACTGCAGCAACTCGCCAAGGCTTCTTTGGCAGCACCTCCCAAACCCGCGACCTCTACCGCCGAGAAGGACAAGGGCAGCAGGCGCATGGGAACTCCACCACCTCCAAGTTCCCCTCGAAGTCACACACCATCCTGACTGTGGAAATATATCGCCGTTCCTTCATCGTCGCTTGGTCAAAATCCTGGAATTCCCTCCCTAACAGCACTGTGGGAGTACCTTCATCACACAGACTGCAGTGGTTCAAGAAGGCGGCTCCCCACCACCTTCTCAAGGGCAATTGGGGATGGGCCTTGCCAACGATGTCTACATCCCATGAACGAATAAAAAAGAAAATGGCTTCTCCTTCCGCATCGTTACCTCTGGTGTCCCCCAAGGATCTATCCTTGGCCCCCTCCTATTTCTCAACTACCATCTTCAAGACACAAGTCAGGAGTGTGATGGAATACTCTCCACTGGTGTGGATGAGTGCAGCTCCAACAACACTCAAGAAGTTTGACACTGTGGCGGATCGCCACCTAAACGGGCGCAATCCACTTTTCCGTCCGTGGACAATAAATCGGGCACCTTGCCTTTAAGGCGCATGCTGCCTTTAAGGCATGAAAAAAGGAGTGGGCGTCGCCCTCAGGGTGAACTTAAAAAGAGCGGGCGTCGCCCTCAACCAGTAGGGTTTTGCAGAGAGAAGTTGTAGCAGCCATTTTGCCAAGGAGTATGTAATTAAAAGCCATGTGCTCCACATATTGACTCGGCCTCAATTTGTGCTTCGCGGCAGCCACAATAACACCATCCAGGACAAAGCAGCCCACTTGATTGGCACCCCATCCACCACCTCTCGGCGACATCATCCGAAAATACAGCATCAGTTTCCACATGTACACAGATGACACCCAGCTCTACCTCACCACCACCTCTCTCGATCCCCCCACTGTCTCTCAATTGTCAGGTTGCATGTCTAACATCCAGCACTGGATGAGCAGAAATTTTCTCCAGTTAAATATTGGGAAGACCGAAGCCATTGTTTTCGGTCCCTGCCACAAACTCAGTTTCTTAGCCACTGACTCCATCCCTCTCCCTAACATCTGTCTGAGGCTGAACCAGATTGTTCTCAACCTTGGTGTCATATTTAACCCTGAAATGAGCTTCTGACCACATACCCCGCCATCACAAAGACCTATTTCCACCTCCGTAACATCACCTGTCTCTGTCCTTGCCTCAGCTCATCTGCTGCTGAAACCCTCATCCATGCCTTTGTTACCTCTAGACTTGACTATTACAACGCAAACCTGGCTGGCTCCCACATTCCACCCTAAATAAACTTGAGGTCATCCAAAACTCTGCTGCCCGTGTACTAACTCGCACCAAGTCCCATTCGCCCATCACCCCTGTGCTTGCTGACCTACATTGGCTCCCGGTTAAGCAACGCAACGATTTCAAAATTCTCATCCTTGTTTTCAAATCCCTCCATGTCCTCGCCCCACCCTATCTCTGTAATTTCCTTCAGCCCCACAACCCCCCGAGATCTCTGCACTCCTCTAATTCTGCCCTCTTGAGCATCCCTGATTTTAACCGCTCCACCATTGGTGGCCGTGCCTTCTGTTGCCTAGGCCCTAAGCTCTGGAATTCCCTCCCTAAACCTCTCCACCTCGCTCCCTCTCTTTCCTCCTTTAAGACGCTCCTTAAAACCTCACCTGTCCTAATAGCGCCTTATGTGGCTTGGTCAACTTTTGTTTTATAATGCTCGTGTAAAGTGCCTTGGGATGTTTTACTACTTTGAAGGCGCTATATAAATACAGGTTATTGTTGTTGTTGTTTCCAGATTGGTCCGACAGTTATGCAAGTTTGTCCACCGGGTACTAGAACCAATACAGATCAGAAATGGCCCAGGTTCAACCCTTGGTCTGAGCGGAGTTAGTTGATCTCAGCTGGGGCAGCAGTGGGGGCGAGGGGGCAGCAGTGGGGGCGAGGGGGCAGCAGTGGGGGGCGAGGGGGCAGCAGTGGGGGGGAGGGGGCAGCAGTGGGGGGGAGGGGGCAGCAGTGGGGGCGAGGGGGCAGCAGTGGGGGGAAGGGGGCAGCAGTGGGGGGAAGGGGGCAGCAGTGGGGGAGAGGGGCAGCAGTGGGGGCGAGGGGCAGTGAATTGACTGACTTACTGCGAGCAGTGTGACAGGAGATCCGCGAGCTTAAGTGTAAAAATCCGCCACAGAAAATTCAATCCTTCCTCACCTCAACTGCAGTCCTCTTTTTGTGTGCATGCAACATAGTCTGCTGTCTAACCTTGAGTTTTGCTGTTTCTTGAATGAATGTACAGACAGAGCATTCATACATCCAATGAATAGTTTCTGTCTTCTCAGTTCCCTTTGAATAAACTGCAAAAGTGCAGTTTTTACTACCTGCCTTTCCTCAGTGAGATTATGGTGCTGTCTCCATGTCCATTTTCAACAGACTGGGCCCAGTATCTACGGAACTTCCAGCTGCCCCAACTCTCCACTGAGCACCCAGTGGCACAATTAACAATTGTGTCTTTCCAAATTTTGGCTGTTTCTGGAGAGACTTGGCTGTTGCGGCAGGAACGGAGTCGGGGACCGGGGATAAAGGCAGCGCGGAGCAGAGACCTGGGAGTCTGAGCGAGCGGACCTGCGGCAGGAACGGAGTCGGGGACCGGGGATAAAGGCAGCGCGGAGCAGAGACCTGGGAGTCTGAGCGAGCGGACCTGTGGGAGGAACGGAGTCGGAGACCGGGGATAAAGGCAGCGCGGAGCAGAGACCTGGGAGTCTGAGCGAGCGGACCTGCGGCAGGAACGGAGTCGGGGACCGGGGATAAAGGCAGCGCGGAGCAGAGACCTGGGAGTCTGAGCGAGCGGACCTGCGGGAGGAACGGAGTCGGGGACCGGGGATAAAGGCAGCGCGGAGCAGAGACCTGGGAGTCTGAGCGAGCGGACCTGTGGGAGGAACGGAGTCAGGGACCGGGGATAAAGGCAGCGCGGAGCAGAGACCTGGGAGTCTGAGCGAGCGGACCTGTGGGAGGAACGGAGTCGGGGACCGGGGATAAAGGCAGCGCGGAGCAGAGACCTGGGAGTCTGAGCGAGCGGACTACCTGCGAGGGAGACAGTCGGCAAGTGACACAACAAAGGAGTGACGTCAGAATTCAAAGGTGTCGCTGGCACAAGAGAACTGAGAGGTGAGTATAGGGTGAGTATTTGTGGTAAGTTTTTTTTGTTCTGTTTTCAGAATATTTCTGCTAAGTAGTTCACAGCCTATCTAATAGAGGGAGGTGCTGATTGGTGGGTAGCTGTTGAGTGTTTCTTGTTAGTTTATTTCTGCTAAATTACCTCCATAGTCTGGTAAATAGAGGCATGGCAGGACAGCTCAGTCCTGTGATTTGCACATCCTGTGCCATGTGGGATATCCTGCATGCTTCTTGCGGCCTGGACGACCATGTGTGCAGGAAGTGTCACCAACTGCATCAACTCGAGCTCTGGCTTCGGAGCTTGAGCAGCAGCTGGAGTCACTACAGTGCATCCGTGAGGCTGAGAAATACTTGGAAAGCACATTTCTAGAAGTGGTCACCCCGCAGCCTCAGAATGTGCAGGCAGAGAGGGAATGGGTGACCACCAGACAGAGAAGGAGGACCAGACAGGCAGGAATCCCCAGAGTGCATCTTGCTCGCTAACCGGTTCACAGTTCTGGAAACTGGTCGGGGTGATGGTTCCTCTGGGGAGAGCAGCCAGAGCCAAGGCCACGGCACCACAGGTGGCTCAGCTGCACAGGGGGGGAGGAAGAAGAGTGGAAGAGCAATAGTGATAGGGGATTCATTGGTTAGGGGAACAGATAGGCGTTTCTGTGGATGCAGACGTGACTCCAGGATGGTATGTTGCCAGGTACCAGGGCCAAGGATGTCACTGAGCGGCTGCTCTGAGGGGGGAGGGTGAACAGCCAGAGGTCGTTGTCCATATCGGTACCAATGACATAGGCAGAAAGAGGGATGAGGTCTTGCAAGCAGACTATAGGGAGCTAGGAGAGGGATTAAAAAGCAGGACCTCAAAGGTAGTAATCTCCAGATTACTCCCGGTGCCACGTGCTAGTGAGTACAGGAATAGGAGGATAGAACAGATGAATGCTTGGCTGGAGAGATGGTGCAGGAGGGAGGGCTTTAGATTCCTGAGGCATTGGGACCGTTTCTGGGGAAGGTGGGACCTGTACAAGTTACACCTCAACAGAGCCGGGACCAATATTCTCGCGGGGAGGTTTGTTAATGCTGTTGGGGAGGGTTTAAACTAGCTTGGCAGGGGGATGGGCACCAGCATGTAGGAGTGGAGGGGAGGAATGGGGTGCATGGAAGAGTGAGTGTGTGGATGGTACTGGAGGGGAAGGTAGTGCTGGAGGCGGAGGTAGTGCCATATTAGATAGGAACAGACTAAGAAAGACTACGAAAAATTCAAAAATGGGTTTAGAATGCATCTACGTAAATGCACAAAGTGTGGTGAATAAGGTTGGTGAGCTACAAGCACAATTAGCCGTGTGGCAATAACGGAAACGTGGCTTAAAAACGGTGAGGACTGGGCACTTAATATTCAAGGGTACAAGGTGTTCAGAAAAGATAGGAAAAAAGGGAGGTGGGGTGGCAGTGCTGATTAAGGAAGACATTGTAGTGTTGGAAAGGGAGGATGTTGTTGAGGGGACAAGGACAGAATCCATTTGGTTAGAGTTGAGGAGCAAAAAGGGTCTGATCACGCTATTGGGGGTATTCTATAGGCCTCCAAATAGTGAGAGGGAGGTAGAGGAGCAAATCTGCAGGGAAATCGCAGAGACATGCAAGAGCTATAGAGTGGTGATATTGGGGGACTTTAATTACCCAAATATCGATTGGGATAATGCTAGGGTAAAGGGAAAGGAGGGGGAGGAATTTCTGAAATGTGTTCAGGAGAATTTCCTTGACCAATATGTTCTTGGCCCAAGTAGGAAGGAGGCATTGCTGGATCTGGTGCTGGGGAATGAGGTGAGCCAGGAAGACCAAGGGCTGGATTTTGAATGACCCATGGAGTCAGGTTTGGAGGCGTGTGGGGGGTTAAATTTGCGGGGTCGGGGGTCCCGACCCCATCCCGACTCCATCCCACCTCCACGCAATTTTGACAAAATCAGTCGCGGGGTTCCTGACTCCGTCCCGCCTCCAAAAGGTGGGAGGGGCCATTAAAGCCCTTAACAAACTCTAAATTGGCTCTGTAATGCGATTTTCAAACGTTTTAGCTAGTTTAACCCTTTTCTGACGTGAAGCATGCCTGGTGTGAAACACTCCAGTGAAACCTGGCGGGAGCACAAGTGGATAGCTGACTATCGGCTGCAGGTCCAGTATTACAACAGAGTTGTGATGAAGGTAGTGAAAGTCCAGTCTGATGCTGCTGCATTGAATGTGTTTACAGACTGCATGGCATTTGCTGTGAGAGGACTTGGATGCAAACAAACTTCTCTCTCTCTCTCTCTCTCTGTCTCTCTCTCTCTCTCTTTCCAAAAGCAAGGCAGGTCCTCTCTCACCAACAGTCTCTCAGACTAGGCAGTCAGCAATGATGACATCATCAGAGGCGACTTTCAGACTCAAACTACTAATTAGTTCATGGGTTCCCACATGCTAGAACTCAATTGACCAATTAAGTGAAAATTGCATCATTCTTCCACATTCAACTGGAGTCGGGGGGGAAACATGAAATGCGGATGACACGACCCCAACCCGACCCCAAGACAAAATCCAGCCCCAAGTGTCTGTGGGAGAACACTTGGGTACGAGTGATCTTCGTATCATAAGTTTTAGATTAGCAATGGAGAGGAGCAAGGAACAATCTAGAGTGGAACTTCTAAACTGGAATAGGGCTAACTTCAATGGGATGCAAAAGGATCTAGCCAGGGTAAAATGGAACCAAAGACTGACAGGAAAAACTGTAACGGAACAATGGGTGATCTTTAAGGAGGAGATGTTCCAAGTACAGGTTAGGTACATTCCAACAAGAGGGAAGGGTAAGGGAACCAAAGCAAGGGCTCCTTGGATGACGAGGGAGATAGAGAAGATGATGAAACAAAAAAAGAGGGTGTATGATGAATGTCAGGTGAATTCTTCAAGGGAGAACCAGACCAAATACAATAAGTTGAGAGGGGAAGTGAAGATGAAAATAAGATTGGCAAAGAGAGAATATGAGAGTAGAATGGCGGTTAACATAAAAGGGAACCCAAAAATCTTCTACTGGCATGTAAACAGTAAGCGGGTAGTAAGAGGTGGGGTGGGGCCTATTAGGAATAAAGAAGGTGATATATGCTTAGAGGCGCAGGGCAAGGATAGAATACTCAATGAGTACTTTGTATCAGTGTTTACTAAGGAGGTGGATGCTGACAAAATATCGGTAGAAGTGGAAAAGGTAGAAGCAATGGAAGGAGTGAAAATTGATAGACAGGATGTACTAGAAAGACTGGATATGCTTAGAGTGGACAAGTTGCCTGGTCCAGATGGCTTGCATCCCAGGTTGCTTAGGGAATTGGGGGAGGAGATTGCAGAAGGGCTTGCCATAATTTATCCAATCTTCCCTAGATGCGGGGGAGGTGCCTGAGGATTGGAAAGTGGCAAATGTGATACCATTGTTCAAGAAAGGGTGTAAGGACAATCCTAGTAACTACAGGCAACATGAGTGGTGGGTAAAGTTTTAGAAACAATAATCAAGGAAAAAATTAACGGTCACTTGGCGAGGTGTAAGCTAATTAAGGAGAGCCAACACGGATTTGTAAAAGGCAGATCGTGTTTGACTAATCTAATTGAATTTTTTGATGAAGTAACAGGGAGGATTGATGAAGGGAATCCAATGATGGATTTTAGGAAGGCGTTTGACAAAGTAACACATAGAAGGCTGGTTAACAAAATTGAGGCTCATGGAATAGGTGGGTCAGTGGCAGCTTGGATAAGGAATTGGCTTAAGGACAGAAAACAGCGAGTTGTGGTAAATGGCTGTTTTTCAGACTGGAGGATGGTAGACAGTGGTGTTTCCCAAGGGTCAGTGCTGGGGCCACTGCTTTGTTTGATATATATAAATGACCTGGATATTGGAATAGAGAGCAGAAATTTGCCGATGACACCAAACTTGGGGATGTGGCAAACAGTGAGGATGATACCAATTGACTGCAACAGGACATTGAAAGGCTAGCAGAATGGGCAGACAAGTGGCAGATTGAACTTAATACAGAGAAGTGTGAGGTGATGCATTTTGGCAGAAGGAACAGGGAGAGGCAATATACACTTAATGACACAGTTTTAAAGAGTGTGCAGGGACAGAGGGACCTGGGAGTTAATGTGCATAGGTCCCTGAAGGTGGCAGGACATATTGAGAGAGTGGTTAACAAAGCATATGGGATCTTGGGCTTCATAAATAGAGGCATTGAGTACAAAAGTAGAGAAGTTATGCTAAACCTTTATAAAGCGCTGGTTAGGCCACAATTGGAGTATTGTGTCCAGTTCTGGTCACCACAGAATGTGAAGGCCCTTGAGAGGGTGCAGAGGAGATTTACCAGAATGGTTCCGGGGATGGGGGATCTTAGCTACAAGGACAAGTTGGAGAAGCTGGATTTGTTTTCATTAGAGCAAAGGAGGTTGAGGTGTGATTTGATAGAGGTGTACAAGATTATGACGGGTTTGGATAGGCTAGATGGGGAGAGGCTGTTCCCACTAGTTGATGGTACAAGGACTAGGGGACACAGATTTAAGGTTTTGGGCGAGAGATACAGGGGGGTTGTGAGGAAAAACTTTTTTACGCAGCGAGTGTTGAGGACCTGGAACTCGTTGCCGACGAAAGCGGTCTATGACTCTATGGGGTAAAATTCAGTATCGCCCCGGGGAGGGTTGATATTCTTGAGGATAATTTTTAAAGTCTGTTGGCAGAGATATTAAATGACTGATGCACACTGTTCACTGTGGAATAAGCTTTGTTTTGGGATGTGCTTTGTTTTGGGATGTGGTCTTTTTCCAGTCGACATTGTTCTTTTTGTTAAAATACTTGGGGGGAGAAATTCAGTATCGCCCCATTTGGGGCGCAATTATCGGCCGGGTGCAAAGATTAGCGCCTGGCGCTAATTATCGCCTCTGACTGCAAACTTGACTTTTATCGCCCCTGGAGGTGATTGGAGCGCTAAATCAGGCGCTACACACCTGTCTTAAGGCGCAAAGGCCGAGGAGCGAGGCGCTACCTCAGAGCGCTGGCGAAGCTCATGTGATGTCAGTCAGCAATGGAACACACACACAATGGCACCGGCCAGTTCTTAAAGGGGAGGGTTGATCTTGCTTTCCATCCACATCCTGCTCATTGCAGCCTTGAATCTCGGCCTGGAGAGACCTGTACATCAAATCTGCTGGAAAGAACAATGGAGAGGCCATGGGAAAGAGCTCAGAGTGCAGCTCCCACAGTCTCTTCTAAATCGATACAAGGAATGGCAAATCAAAATGAACCTGTAAAGTGCTGCTCTGTACCCAAAACTCCTTCACACAGCATTGAATCTCTCCAGAAGTCTCTCTCTCTCTCAGAATACGTGGTGCAAAAATGTCACCAACAAAAAAAGGCAGGAAGCAGTCGCCTTTAAATAGCGCTCCCCAGTCCCTTCCTGACTGCAAAACGCTCCCCTCAACCTGTCGTTGCTAGCGGCAGGCGGTAAGGCAGGGGGCGCCACTCAATATCCGTTCCGGGGTGGTACCGGGGCGTTGCGCACTCGACTGACGTCACGATCATCCGGCCCAGGAGATCGTGGCAGTAGTGTTTAGCGCCGCCGCAAAATGTCTAGTTAATTTCGTGAGCGGCGCAAACATCGCCGCCCACGGGCGCTAGTTGCTTTGCGCCCCATTAGCGCCCTCTTAAGGCGCTAACGGGAGGCGCAAACCAACTGAATTTTCCCTCCGATGACTCTATGATCATTTTGAACATAACACTGGGGTAGAGTGCTGGTGGGCACAGATTTGTCACTGCGCTGGCAGCAATTTAATGGGATGAATTCAGAGTCACACATGAAGCATGTTGCGTAGTGTTAAAGGTTATTGGGTTAGAATCATAGACTGATACAGCACAGAAGGAGAACATTGGGCCCAGAATGCCTGTGCTGGCTCTTTGAAAGAGCTCTCCAATTAGTCCCACTCCCCTGCCCTTTCCATAGCCCAGCAAATCTTTCCCCTTCAAGTATTTATCCAATTCCCTTTGGAAAGTTATTATTGAATCTGTCTCCCCCGCCTTTCAGGCAGTGCATTCCAGATTATAACAACTTGCTGCGTAAAAGAAATTCTCCTTATCTTGCCTCTGGTTCTTTTGCCATTTACCTTAAATCTGTGTCCTCTGGTTACCGATCCTTCTGCTACTGTAAACAGATTCTCCCTATCTACTCCATCAAAACCCTTTACGATTTTGATCACCTTTATCAAATCTCCCCTTAACCTTCACTGCTCTAAGGAGAACAAGCCCAGCTTCTCCAGTCTCACCACACAACTGAAGTCTCTCATCCCTGGTACCATTCTGGTAAATCTTCTCCGCACCCTCTTCATCCTTGACATCCTTCCTAAAGTGTGGTGCCCAGAATTGCCCACACTACTCCAACTGGGGCCTAACCAATGTTTTACAAAGTTTTAGCATAATTTCCTTGCTTTTGTACTCAATGCCTCTATTTATGAAGCCAAGGATTCTGTAAGCCTTTTTAACAGCCTTCTCAACTTGTCCTGCCGCCATCGAAGATTTGTGTACATACAGCCCCAGGTCTCTCTGTTCCTGCACCCCAAAATTGTACCATTTAGTTCATATTGCTTTTCCTTATTCTTCCTCCCAAAATGTATCACTTCACACCTCTCTGCATTAGATTTAATCTGCCTTGTGTCTGCCCATTTCACCTTGTGTCTGTCTGTGTCCTCCTGAGGTCTGTTACTATCCTCCTCACTGTTTACTACAGGGTTAGATTAGATTTTTTGCCCCACACAGTGTATTGGTATCAATAGAATAAATGAAGCCAATGACAAACAGATCCTGGTTCAATTTCCATTCTTCCCTCTGCTACATTAATGATAAAAGATGTATCTTGTTTGGGACAGCTGGTATGGTGAGAAAGCATCCCTTACCTGCAGACTTCGGGGTGAACTTCTCTCTGTGGGAAGCACAAACAGCCAATAGCCGATACCCGAGCTCCAAGTCAAAACCTTGTTGGGTTGCTACTCGACTTACAACCTGTCATAAAGAAGCAAAACAAATTAATAAGTCGTAAAGAATAATAGGCTGGGTTGGTAAAAACAGCAGTCGGGATTTTCCACTTCAGTGTTCCCGAATCCACAATCGGGAAACTGCACATCCCAACCGGGATTTTCCCACTCACTTAATTTTAATGGGCTGCCGATGCACAATCTCCCCACATGTGCTCTTGGTGCATGCCGGAAGCCACAAGAGTAAAAAATATCTCCCAGTTGTGTGACAGAGCCAAACAGACCAGAATGTCCCAGGGTGATGCCTGGTCCATGCCGAGCTAGCTGGTGGTGGTGGAGATGCTACAATTGGCTGCAGTTCCTTTGAAATGAGATTGAGGATTTGTCTTTCAAGAGTATATGCGGAGAGATTTTCTGCTTTGACGACCCCAGTGAATTCCGTGAGCTTGCATCAGAAGCTGCGTCCTTTAAAATGCTGTATAATGGACAGTGTCCAGAGTCCAGTAGTAGTGCTGTAATCTACCTGTCGCAGATGCATCTGTCCATGACAGTATTGGTAGCAGTGACCTCGCACAGTCATTGTGGAGACGAAGTCCCGTCTTCACACTGAGGACACCCTCCATCGTGTTGTGTGGCACTACCACTGTGCTAAATGGGATAGATTCAGAACAGATCTAGCAGCTCAAAACTGGGCATCCATGAGGCGCTGTGGGCCATCAGCAGCAGCAGAATTGTGTTCCACCACAATCTGTAACCTCATGGCCCGGCATATCCCTCACTCTACCATTACCATCAAGCCAGGGGACCAACCCATGTTCAATAACGAGTGTAGAAGAGCATGCCAGGAGCAGCACGAGGCGTAGCTAAAAATGAGGTGCCAACCTGGGGAAGCTGCAACACAGGACTACATGCATGCTAAAAAGCGGAAGCAGCATGCTATAGACAGGGCTAAGTGATCCCACAATCAACGGATCAGATCAAAGCTCTGCAGTCCTGCCACATCCAGTTGTGAATGGTGGTGGACCATTAAACAACTAACGGGAGGAGGAGGAGGCTCCATGAATATCCCCATCCTCAATGATGATGGAGCCCAGCACGTGAGTGCAAAAGACAAGGCTGAAGTGTTTGCAACCAACTTCAGCCAGAAGTGCCGAGTGGATGATCCATATCGGCCTCCTCCTGAGGTCCCCACCATCACAGAAGCCAATCTTCAGCCAATTCGATTCACTCCACATGATATCAAGAAACGGCTGAGCACACTAGATACTGCAAAGGCTATGGGCCCCAATAACATCCCGGCTGTTGTGCTGAAGACTTGTGCTCCACAACTAGCTGCGCCTCCAGCCAAGCTGTTCCAGTACAGCTACAACAATGGTATCTATCCGAAAATGTGGAAAACTGCCCAGGTATGTCCTGTCCACAAAAAGCAGAACAAATCCAATCTGGCCAATTACTGCCCCATCAGTCTACTCTCAATCATCAGCAAAGTGATGGAAGGTGTCATCAACAGTGCTATCAAGCAGCACTTACTCACCAATAACCTTCTCACTGATGCCCAGTTTGGGTTCCGCCAAGACAACTCGGCACCCGACTTCATTACACCCTTGGTCCAAACATGGACAAAGGAGTTGAATTCCAGAGGTGAGGTAAGATTGACTGCCCTTGACACCAAGGCAGCATTTGACCGAGTGTGGCATCAAGGTGCCCTAGTAAAGCTGAAGTCAATGGGAATCGGGGAGAAAACTCTCGACTGGCTGGAGTCATACCTAGCACAAAGGAAGATGGCTGTGGTAGTTGAAGGTTAATCATCACAGCCCCAGTAGTTGTGCTGTAATATGGAAAGCGTCCAGAGCCCAGGAGTAGTGCTGTAATATGGAGTGTGTCTAGAGGCCAGTAGTAGTGCTGTAATATGTACAGTGTCCAGAGTCCAGCAGTAGTGCTGTAATATGTAGCGTGTCTCGAGTCCAGTAGTAGTGCTGTAATATGGACAATGTTCACAGTCCAGTAGTAGTGCTGTAATATGGACAGTGTCCCGAGTCCAGTAGTAGTGCTGTAATATGGACAGTGTTCAGAGTCCAGTAGCAGTGCTGTAATATGGACAGTGTCCAGAGTCCAGTAGTAGTGCTGTAATATGGAGCATGTCCAGAGTCCAGTAGTAGTGCTGTAATATGGAAAGTGCCCTGAGTCTAGTAGTAGTGCTGCAATATGGACAGTGTTCAGAGTCCAGTAGTAGTGCTGTAATATGGACAGTGTTCAGAGTCCAGTAGTAGTGCTGTAATATGGACAGTGTCCAGAGTCCAGTAGTAGTGCTATAATATGGACAGTGTCCAGAGACCAGTAGTAGTGTTGTAATATGGAAAGTGCCCTGAGTCTAGTAGTAGTGCTGCAATATGGACAGTGTTCAGAGTCCAGTAGTAGTGCTGTAATATGGACAGTGTTCAGAGTCCAGTAGTAGTGCTGTAATATGGACAGTGTCCAGAGTCCAGTAGTAGTGCTATAATATGGACAGTGTCCAGAGACCAGTAGTAGTGCTGTAATATGGAGTGTGTCCAGAGTCCAGAAGTAGTGCTGTAATATGGAGCGTGTCCAGAGTCCAGTAGCAGTGCTGTAATATGGACAGGGTCCAGACTCCAATAGCAGTGCTGTAATATGGAGCATGTCCAGAGTCCAGTAGTAGTGCTGTAATATGGACAGGGTCCAGACTCCAATAGCAGTGCTGTAATATGGAGTGTGTCCAGAGTCCAGTAGTAGTGCTGTAATATGGAGCATGTCCAGAGTCCAGTAGTAGTGCTGTAATATGGAGTGTGTCCAGAGTCCAGTAGTAGTGCTGTAATATGACACTTGTCCAGAGTCCAGTAGTAGTGCTGTAATATGGAGCATGTCCAGAGTCCAGTAGTAGTGCTGTAATATGGAGCGTGTCCAGAGTCCAGTAGTAGTGCTGTAATATGGACAGTGTCCAGAGTCCAGTAGTAGTGCTGTAATATGGCGCTTGTCCAGAGTCCAGTAGTACTGCTGTAATATGGAGCGTGTCCAGAGTCCAGTAGTAGTGCTGTAATATGGACAGTGTCCAGAGTCTAGTAGTACTGCTGTAATATGGAGCATGTCCAGAGTCCAGTAGTAGTGCTGTAATATGGACAGTGTCCAGAGTCCAGTAGTACAGCTGTAATATGGAGCTTGTCCAGAGTCCAGTAGTAGTGCTGCAATATGGACAGTGTCCAGAGTCCAGTAGTAGTGCTGTAATATGGAGCGTGTCCAGATTCCAGTAGTAGTGCTGTAATATGAACAGTGTCCAGAGTCCAGGAGTAGTGCTGTAATATGGAGAGTGTCCAGAGTCCAGTTGTAGTGCTGTAATATGTACAGTGTCCAGACTCCAGTAGTAGTGCTGTAATATGGACAGTGTCCAGAGTCCAGTAGTAGTGCTGTAATATGGACAGTGTCCAGAGTCCAGTAGTAGTGCTGTAATATGGAGTGTGTCCAGAGTCCAGTAGTAGTGCTGTAATATGGACAGTGTCCAGAGTCCAGGAGTAGTGCTGTAATATGGAGTGTGTCCAGAGTCCAGTAGTAGTGCTGTAATATGGAGCGTGTCCAGAGTCCAGTAGTAGTGCTGTAATATGGAGCGTGTCCAGAGTCCAGTAGTAGTGCTGTAATATGGACAGTGTCCAGAGTCCAGTAGTAGTGCTGTAATATGGACAGTGTCCAGAGTCCAGCAGTACTGCTGTTATTTGGAGTGTGTCCAGAGTCCAGTAGTAGTGCTGCAATATGGACAGTGTCCAGAGTCCAGTAGTAGTGCTGTAATATGGACAGTGTCCAGACTCCAGTAGTAGTGCTGTAATATGGATCGTGTCCAGAGTCCAGTAGTAGTGCTGTAATATGGAGCGTGTCCAGAGTCCAGTCGTAGTGCTGTTATATGGACAGAGTCCCGAATCCAGTAGTAGTGCTGTAATATGAAGAGTGTCCAGAGTCCAGTAGTAGTGCTGTAATATGGACAGTGTCCAGAGTCCAGGAGTAGTGCTGTAATATGGAGTGTGTACAGAGTCCAGTAGTAGTGCTGTAATATGGAGCGTGTCCAGAGTCCAGTAGTAGTGCTGTAATATGGAGCGTGTCCAGAGTCCAGTAGTAGTGCTGTAATATGGAGCGTGTCCAGAGTCCAGTAGTAGTGCTGTAATATGGAGTGTGTCCAGAGTCCAGTAGTAGTGCTGTAATATGGACAGTGTCCAGAGTCCAGTAGTAGTGCTGTAATATGGACAGTGTCCAGAGTCCAGTAGTAGTGCTGTAATATGGAGTGTGTCCAGAGTCCAGTAGTAGTGCTATAATATGAACAGTGTCCAGAGTCCAGTAGTAGTGCTGTAATATGGCGCTAGTCCAGAGTCCAGCAGTAGTGCTGTAATATGGACAGTGTCCAGAGTCCAGTAGTAGTGCTGTAATATGGAGTGTGTCCAGAGTCCAGTAGTAGTGCTATAATATGAACAGTGTCCAGAGTCCAGTAGTAGTGCTGTAATATGGCGCTAGTCCAGAGTCCAGCAGTAGTGCTGTAATATGGACAGTGTCCAGAGTCCAGTAGTAGTGCTGTAATATGGAGTGTGTCCAGAGTCCAGTAGTAGTGCTGTAATATGTAGTGTGTCTAGAGTCCAGTAGTAGTGCTATAATATGAACAGTGTCCAGAGTCCAGTAGTAGTGCTGTAATATGTAGTGTGTCTAGAGTCCAGTAGTAGTGCTATAATATGAACAGAGTCCAGAGTCCAGTAGTAGTGCTGTAATATGGAGTGTGTCTAGAGTCCAGTAGTAGTGCTGCAATCTGGACAGTGTCCAGAGTCCAGTAGTAGTGCTATAATATGGACAGTGTCCAGAGTCCAGCAGTAGTGCTGTTATTTGGAGTGTGTCCAGAGTCCAGTAGTAGTGCTGCAATATGGACAGTGTCCAGAGTCCAGTAGTAGTGCTGTAATATGGACAGTGTCCAGAGTCCAGTTGTAGTGCTGTAATATGGAGTGTGTCCAGAGTCCAGAAGTAGTGCTGTAATATGGACAGTGTCCAGAGTCCAGTAGTAGTGCTGTAATATGGACAGTGTCCAGAGTCCAGTTGTAGTGCTGTAATATGGAGTGTGTCCAGAGTCCAGAAGTAGTGCTGTAATATGGAGCGTGTCCAGAGTCCAGTAGTAGTGCTGTAATATGGACAGTGTCCAGAGTCCAGTAGTAGTGCTGTAATATGGAGCGTGTCCAGAGTCCAGTAGTAGTGCTGTAATATGGAGTGTGTCCAGAGTCCAGTAGTAGTGCTGTAATATGGACAGTGTCCAGAGTCCAGTAGTAGTGCTGTAATATGGACAGTGTCCAGAGTCCAGTAGTAGTGCTGTAATATGGAGTGTGTCCAGAGTCCAGTAGTAGTGCTGTAATATGGAGAGTGTCCAGAGTCCAGTAGTAGTGCTGTAATATGGACAGTGTCCAGAGTCCAGTAGTAGTGCTGTAATATGGAGTGTGTCCAGAGTCCAGTAGTAGTGCTGTAATATGGACAGTGTCCAGAGTCCAGTAGTAGTGCTGTAATATGGAGTGTGTCCAGAGTCCAGTAGTAGTGCTGTAATATGGACAGTGTCCAGAGTCCAGTAGTAGTGCTGTAATATGGAGCGTGTCCCGAGTCCAGTAGTAGTGCTGTAATATGGAGTGTGTCTAGAGTCCAGTAGTAGTGCTGTAATATGGACAGTGTCCAGAGTCCAGTAGTAGTGCTGTAATATGGACAGTGTCCAGAGTCCAGCAGTAGTGCTGTTATTTGGAGTGTGTCCAGAGTCCAGTAGTAGTGCTGCAATATGGACAGTGTCCAGAGTCCAGTAGTAGTGCTGTAATATGGAGTGTGTCCCGAGTCCAGTAGTAGTGCTGTAATATGGGCAGTGTCCAGATCCAGTAGTAGTGCTGTAATATGGATCGTGTCCAGAGTCCAGTAGTAGTGCTGTAATATGGAGCGTGTCCAGAGTCCAGTAGTAGTGCTGTAAACTGGACAGTGTCCAGATCCAGTAGTAGTGCTGTAATATGGATCGTGTCCAGAGTCCAGTAGTAGTGCTGTAATATGGAGCGTGTCCAGAGTCCAGTAGTAGTGCTGTAATCTGGACAGTGTCCAGAGTCCAGTAGTATTGCTGCAATATGGAGCATGTCCAGAGTCCAGCAGTAGTTCTGTAATATGGAGCGTGTACAGAGTCCAGTAGTAGTGCTGTAATCTGGAGTGTGTCCAGAGTCCAGTAGTAGTGCTATAATATGAACAGTGTCCAGAGTCCAGTAGTAGTGCTGTAATATGGAGCGTGTCCAGAGTCCAGTAGTAGTGCTGTAATCTGGACAGGGTCCAGACTCCAATAGTAGTGCTGTAATATGGAGTGTGTCCAGAGTCCAGTAGTAGTGCTGGAATATGGAGCGTGTCCAGAGTCCAGTAGTAGTGCTGTAATATGGAGCGTGTCCAGAGGCCAGTTGTAGTGCTGTAAAATGGCGCTTGTCCAGAGTCCAGTAGTAGTGCTGTAATATGGAGTGTGTCCAGAGTCCAGTAGTAGTGCTGTAATATGGACATTGTCCAGAGTCCAGTAGTAGTGCTGTAATATGGACAGTGTCCAGAGTCCAGTTGTAGTGCTGCAATATGGACAGTGCCCAGAGTCCAGTAGTAGTGCTGTAATATGGAGCGTGTCCAGAGTCCAGTAGTAGTGCTGTAATATGGAGCGTGTCCAGAGTCCAGTAGTAGTGCTGTAATATGGACAGTGCTCAGAGTCCAGTAGTAGTGCTGTAATATGGCGCTTGTCCAGAGTCCAGTAGTAGTGCTGTAATATGGACAGTGTCCAGAGTCCAGTAGTAGTGCTGTAATATGGAGTGTGTCCAGAGTCCAGTAGTAGTGCTGTAATATGGACAGTGTCCAGAGTCCAGTAGTAGTGCTGTAATATGGTGCTTGTCCAGAGTCCAGTAGTAGTGCTGTAATATGGACAGTGTCCAGAGTCCAGTAGTAGTGCTGTAATATGGAGCGTGTCCCGAGTCCAGTTGTAGTGCTGTAATATGGAGCATGTCCAGAGTCCAGTCGTAGTGCTGTAATATGGACAGTGTCCAGAGTCCAGTAGTAGTGCTGTAATATGGAGTGTGTCCAGAGTCTGGAAGTAGTGCTGTAATATGGAGCGTGTCCAGAGTCCAGTAGTAGTGCTGTAATCTGGACAGGGTCCAGACTCCAATAGTAGTGCTGTAATATGGAGCGTGTCCAGAGTCCAGTAGTAGTGCTGTAATATGGAGTGTGTCCAGAGTCCAGTAGTAGTGCTGTAATATGGAGTGTGTCCAGAGGCCAGTTGTAGTGCTGTAAAATGGCGCTTGTCCAGAGTCCAGTAGTACTGCTGTAATATGGAGCGTGTCCAGAGTCCAGGAGTAGTGCTGTAATATGGAAAGTGCCCAGAGTCTAGTAGTAGTGCTGCAATATGGACAGTGTCCAGAGTCCAGTAGTAGTGCTGTAATATGGAGCGTGTCGAGAGTCCAGTAGTAGTGCTGTAATATGGAGCGTGTCCAGAGTCCAGTAGTAGTGCTGTAATATGGCGCTTGTCCAGAGTCCAGCAGTAGTGCTGTAATATGGATAGTGTCCAGAGTCCAGTAGTAGTGCTGTAATATGGAGTGTGTCCAGAGTCCAGTAGTAGTGCTATAATATGAACAGTGTCCAGAGTCCAGTAGTAGTGCTGTAATATGCAGTGTGTCCAGAGTCCAGTAGTAGTGCTGCAATATGAACAGTGTCCAGAGTCCAGTAGTAGTGCTGTAATATGGAGTGTGTCCAGAGTCCAGTAGTAGTGCTATAATATGACAGTGTCCAGAGTCAGTAGTAGTGCTGTAATATGGAGTGTGTCCAGAGTCCAGTAGTAGTGCTGTAATATGACAGTGTCCAGAGTCCAGTAGTAGTGCTGTAATATGGCGCTAGTCCAGAGTCCAGTAGTAGTGCTGTAATATGGACAGTGTCCAGAGTCCAGTAGTAGTGCTGTAATATGGAGTGTGTCCAGAGTCCAGTAGTAGTGCTGTAATATGACAGTGTCCAGAGTCCAGTAGTAGTGCTGTAATATGTAGTGTGTCAGAGTCCAGTAGTAGTGCTGTAATATGAACAGAGTCCAGAGTCCAGTAGTAGTGCTGTAATATGGACAGTGTCCAGAGTCCAGCAGTAGTGCTGTTATTTGGAGTGTGTCCAGAGTCCAGTAGTAGTGCTGCAATATGGACAGTGTCCAGAGTCCAGTAGTAGTGCTGTAATATGGACAGTGTCCAGAGTCCAGTTGTAGTGCTGTAATATGGAGTGTGTCCAGAGTCCAGAAGTAGTGCTGTAATATGGACAGTGTCCAGAGTCCAGTAGTAGTGCTGTAATATGGACAGTGTCCAGAGTCCAGTTGTAGTGCTGTAATATGGAGTGTGTCCAGAGTCCAGAAGTAGTGCTGTAATATGGAGCGTCTCCAGAGTCCAGTAGTAGTGCTGTAATATGGACAGTGTCCAGAGTCCAGTAGTAGTGCTGTAATATGGAGCGTGTCCAGAGTCCAGTAGTAGTGCTGTAATATGGAGCGTGTCCAGAGTCCAGTAGTAGTGCTGTAATATGGACAGTGTCCAGAGTCCAGTAGTAGTGCTGTAATATGGAGTGTGTCCAGAGTCCAGTAGTAGTGCTGCAATATGGACAGTGTCCAGAGTCCAGTAGTAGTGCTGTAATATGGAGTGTGTCCAGAGTCCAGTAGTAGTGCTGTAATATGGACAGTGTCCAGAGTCCAGGAGTAGTGCTGTAATATGGAGTGTGTCCAGAGTCCAGTAGTAGTGCTGTAATATGGACAGTGTCCAGAGTCCAGTAGTAGTGCTGTAATATGGAGTGTGTCCAGAGTCAGAAGTAGTGCTGTAATATGGAGTGTGTCCAGAGTCCAGTAGTAGTGCTGTAATATGGACAGTGTCCAGAGTCCAGTAGTAGTGCTGTAATATGGAGCGTGTCCAGAGTCCAGAAGTAGTGCTGTAATATGGAGTGTGTCCAGAGTCCAGTAGTAGTGCTGTAATATGGAGTGTGTCCAGAGTCCAGTAGTAGTGCTGTAAAATGGCGCTTGTCCAGAGTCCAGTAGTACTGCTGTAATATGGAGCGTGTCCAGAGTCCAGGAGTAGTGCTGTAATATGGAAAGTGCCCAGAGTCCAGTAGTAGTGCTGCAATATGAACAGTGTCCAGAGTCCAGTAGTAGTGCTGTAATATGGAGTGTGTCCAGAGTCCAGTAGTAGTGCTGTAATATGACAGTGTCCAGAGTCTAGTAGTAGTGCTGTAATATGTAGTGTGTCTAGAGTCCAGTAGTAGTGCTGTAATATGAACAGTGTCCAGAGTCCAGTAGTAGTGCTGTAATATGGCGCTAGTCCAGAGTCCAGTAGTAGTGCTGTAATATGGAGTGTGTCCAGAGTCCAGTAGTAGTGCTGCAATATGGACAGTGTCCAGAGTCCAGTAGTAGTGCTGTAATATGGACAGTGTCCAGAGTCCAGTTGTAGTGCTGTAATATGGAGTGTGTCCAGAGTCCAGTAGTAGTGCTGTAATATGGACAGTGTCCAGAGTCCAGTAGTAGTGCTGTAATATGGACAGTGTCCAGAGTCCAGTAGTAGTGCTGTAATATGGAGAGTGTCCAGAGTCCAGTAGTAGTGCTGTAATATGGAGTGTGTCCAGAGTCCAGTAGTAGTGCTGTAATATGGACAGTGTCCAGAGTCCAGTAGTAGTGCTGTAATATGGACAGTGTCCAGAGTCCAGCAGTAGTGCTGTTATTTGGAGTGTGTCCAGAGTCCAGTAGTAGTGCTGCAATATGGACAGTGTCCAGAGTCCAGTAGTAGTGCTGTAATATGGAGTGTGTCCCGAGTCCAGTAGTAGTGCTGTAATATGGACAGTGTCCAGATCCAGTAGTAGTGCTGTAATATGGATCGTGTCCAGAGTCCAGTAGTAGTGCTGCAATATGGAGCGTGTCCAGAGTCCAGTAGTAGTGCTGTAAACTGGACAGTGTCCAGATCCAGTTGTAGTGCTGTAATATGGATCGTGTCCAGAGTCCAGTAGTAGTGCTGTAATATGGAGCGTGTCCAGAGTCCAGTAGTAGTGCTGTAATCTGGACAGTGTCCAGAGTCCAGTAGTATTGCTGCAATATGGAGCATGTCCAGAGTCCAGCAGTAGTTCTGTAATATGGAGCGTGTACAGAGTCCAGTAGTAGTGCTGTAATCTGGAGTGTGTCCAGAGTCCAGTAGTAGTGCTATAATATGACAGTGTCCAGAGTCCAGTAGTAGTGCTGTAATATGGAGCGTGTCCAGAGTCCAGTAGTAGTGCTGTAATCTGGACAGGGTCCAGACTCCAGTAGTAGTGCTGTAATATGGAGTGTGTCCAGAGTCCAGTAGTAGTGCTGGAATATGGAGCGTGTCCAGAGTCCAGTAGTAGTGCTGTAATATGGAGCGTGTCCAGAGGCCAGTAGTAGTGCTGTAAAATGGCGCTTGTCCAGAGTCCAGTAGTAGTGCTGTAATATGGAGTGTGTCCAGAGTCCAGTAGTAGTGCTGTAATATGGACATTGTCCAGAGTCCAGTAGTAGTGCTGTAATATGGACAGTGTCCAGAGTCCAGTTGTAGTGCTGCAATATGGACAGTGCCCAGAGTCCAGTAGTAGTGCTGTAATATGGAGCATGTCCAGAGTCCAGTAGTAGTGCTGTAATATGGAGCGTGTCCAGAGTCCAGTAGTAGTGCTGTAATATGGACAGTGTTCAGAGTCCAGTAGTAGTGCTGTAATATGGCGCTTGTCCAGAGTCCAGTAGTAGTGCTGTAATATGGACAGTGTCCAGAGTCCAGTAGTAGTGCTGTAATATGGAGTGTGTCCAGAGTCCAGTAGTAGTGCTGTAATATGGACAGTGTCCAGAGTCCAGTAGTAGTGCTGTAATATGGTGCTTGTCCAGAGTCCAGCAGTAGTGCTGTAATATGGACAGTGTCCAGAGTCCAGTAGTAGTGCTGTAATATGGAGCGTGTCCCGAGTCCAGTTGTAGTGCTGTAATATGGAGCATGTCCAGAGTCCAGTCGTAGTGCTGTAATATGGACAGTGTCCAGAGTCCAGTAGTAGTGCTGTAATATGGAGTGTGTCCAGAGTCTGGAAGTAGTGCTGTAATATGGAGCGTGTCCAGAGTCCAGTAGTAGTGCTGTAATCTGGACAGGGTCCAGACTCCAATAGTAGTGCTGTAATATGGAGCGTGTCCAGAGTCCAGTAGTAGTGCTGTAATATGGAGTGTGTCCAGAGTCCAGTAGTAGTGCTGTAATATGGAGTGTGTCCAGAGTCCAGTAGTAGTGCTGTAAAATGGCGCTTGTCCAGAGTCCAGTAGTACTGCTGTAATATGGAGCGTGTCCAGAGTCCAGGAGTAGTGCTGTAATATGGAAAGTGTCCAGAGTCCAGTAGTAGTGCTGTAATATGGACAGTGTCCAGAGTCCAGTAGTAGTGCTGTAATATGGACAGTGTCCAGAGTCCAGTTGTAGTGCTGTAATATGGAGTGTGTCCAGAGTCCAGAAGTAGTGCTGTAATATGGACAGTGTCCAGAGTCCAGTAGTAGTGCTGTAATATGGACAGTGTCCAGAGTCCAGTTGTAGTGCTGTAATATGGAGTGTGTCCAGAGTCCAGAAGTAGTGCTGTAATATGGAGCGTGTCCAGAGTCCAGTAGTAGTGCTGTAATATGGACAGTGTCCAGAGTCCAGTAGTAGTGCTGTAATATGGAGCGTGTCCAGAGTCCAGTAGTAGTGCTGTAATATGGAGTGTGTCCAGAGTCCAGTAGTAGTGCTGTAATATGGACAGTGTCCAGAGTCCAGTAGTAGTGCTGTAATATGGACAGTGTCCAGAGTCCAGTAGTAGTGCTGTAATATGGAGTGTGTCTAGAGTCCAGTTGTAGTGCTGTAATATGGAGTGTGTCTAGAGTCCAGTAGTAGTGCTGCAATATGGACAGTGTCCAGAGTCCAGGAGTAGTGCTGTAATATGGAGTGTGTCCAGAGTCCAGTAGTACTGCTGTAATATGGACAGTGTCCAGAGTCCAGGAGTAGTGCTGTAATATGGAGTGTGTCCAGAGTCCAGTAGTAGTGCTGTAATATGGACAGTGTCCAGAGTCCAGTAGTAGTGCTGTAATATGGAGCGTGTCCCGAGTCCAGTTGTAGTGCTGTAATATGGAGTGTGTCTAGAGTCCAGTAGTAGTGCTGTAATATGGACAGTGTCCAGAGTCCAGTAGTAGTGCTGTAATATGGACAGTGTCCAGAGTCCAGCAGTAGTGCTGTTATTTGGAGTGTGTCCAGAGTCCAGTAGTAGTGCTGCAATATGGACAGTGTCCAGAGTCCAGTAGTAGTGCTGTAATATGGAGTGTGTCCCGAGTCCAGTAGTAGTGCTGTAATATGGACAGTGTCCAGATCCAGTAGTAGTGCTGTAATATGGATCGTGTCCAGAGTCCAGTAGTAGTGCTGTAATATGGAGCGTGTCCAGAGTCCAGTAGTAGTGCTGTAAACTGGACAGTGTCCAGATCCAGTAGTAGTGCTGTAATATGGATCGTGTCCAGAGTCCAGTAGTAGTGCTGTAATATGGAGCGTGTCCAGAGTCCAGTAGTAGTGCTGTAATCTGGACAGTGTCCAGAGTCCAGTAGTATTGCTGCAATATGGAGCATGTCCAGAGTCCAGCAGTAGTTCTGTAATATGGAGCGTGTACAGAGTCCAGTAGTAGTGCTGTAATCTGGAGTGTGTCCAGAGTCCAGTAGTAGTGCTATAATATGAACAGTGTCCAGAGTCCAGTAGTAGTGCTGTAATATGGAGCGTGTCCAGAGTCCAGTTGTAGTGCTGTAATCTGGACAGGGTCCAGACTCCAATAGTAGTGCTGTAATATGGAGTGTGTCCAGAGTCCAGTAGTAGTGCTGGAATATGGAGCGTGTCCAGAGTCCAGTAGTAGTGCTGTAATATGGAGCGTGTCCAGAGGCCAGTTGTAGTGCTGTAAAATGGCGCTTGTCCAGAGTCCAGTAGTAGTGCTGTAATATGGAGTGTGTCCAGAGTCCAGTAGTAGTGCTGTAATATGGACATTGTCCAGAGTCCAGTAGTAGTGCTGTAATATGGACAGTGTCCAGAGTCCAGTTGTAGTGCTGCAATATGGACAGTGCCCAGAGTCCAGTAGTAGTGCTGTAATATGGAGCGTGTCCAGAGTCCAGTAGTAGTGCTGTAATATGGAGCGTGTCCAGAGTCCAGTAGTAGTGCTGTAATATGGACAGTGCTCAGAGTCCAGTAGTAGTGCTGTAATATGGCGCTTGTCCAGAGTCCAGTAGTAGTGCTGTAATATGGACAGTGTCCAGAGTCCAGTAGTAGTGCTGTAATATGGAGTGTGTCCAGAGTCCAGTAGTAGTGCTGTAATATGGACAGTGTCCAGAGTCCAGTAGTAGTGCTGTAATATGGTGCTTGTCCAGAGTCCAGTAGTAGTGCTGTAATATGGACAGTGTCCAGAGTCCAGTAGTAGTGCTGTAATATGGAGCGTGTCCCGAGTCCAGTTGTAGTGCTGTAATATGGAGCATGTCCAGAGTCCAGTCGTAGTGCTGTAATATGGACAGTGTCCAGAGTCCAGTAGTAGTGCTGTAATATGGAGTGTGTCCAGAGTCTGGAAGTAGTGCTGTAATATGGAGCGTGTCCAGAGTCCAGTAGTAGTGCTGTAATCTGGACAGGGTCCAGACTCCAATAGTAGTGCTGTAATATGGAGCGTGTCCAGAGTCCAGTAGTAGTGCTGTAATATGGAGTGTGTCCAGAGTCCAGTAGTAGTGCTGTAATATGGAGTGTGTCCAGAGGCCAGTTGTAGTGCTGTAAAATGGCGCTTGTCCAGAGTCCAGTAGTAGTGCTGTAATATGGAGCGTGTCCAGAGTCCAGGAGTAGTGCTGTAATATGTAAAGTGCCCAGAGTCTAGTAGTAGTGCTGCAATATGGACAGTGTCCAGAGTCCAGTAGTAGTGCTGTAATATGGAGCGTGTCGAGAGTCCAGTAGTAGTGCTGTAATATGGAGCGTGTCCAGAGTCCAGTAGTAGTGCTGTAATATGGCGCTTGTCCAGAGTCCAGCAGTAGTGCTGTAATATGGATAGTGTCCAGAGTCCAGTAGTAGTGCTGTAATATGGAGTGTGTCCAGAGTCCAGTAGTAGTGCTATAATATGAACAGTGTCCAGAGTCTAGTAGTAGTGCTGTAATATGCAGTGTGTCTAGAGTCCAGTAGTAGTGCTGCAATATGAACAGTGTCCAGAGTCCAGTAGTAGTGCTGTAATATGGAGTGTGTCCAGAGTCCAGTAGTAGTGCTGTAATATGAACAGTGTCCAGAGTCTAGTAGTAGTGCTGTAATATGTAGTGTGTCTAGAGTCCAGTAGTAGTGCTATAATATGAACAGTGTCCAGAGTCCAGTAGTAGTGCTGTAATATGGCGCTAGTCCAGAGTCCAGCAGTAGTGCTGTAATATGGACAGTGTCCAGAGTCCAGTAGTAGTGCTGTAATATGGAGTGTGTCCAGAGTCCAGTAGTAGTGCTATAATATGACAGTGTCCAGAGTCCAGTAGTAGTGCTGTAATATGTAGTGTGTCTAGAGTCCAGTAGTAGTGCTATAATATGAACAGAGTCCAGAGTCCAGTAGTAGTGCTGTAATATGGACAGTGTCCAGAGTCCAGCAGTAGTGCTGTAATTTGGAGTGTGTCCAGAGTCCAGTAGTAGTGCTGCAATATGGACAGTGTCCAGAGTCCAGTAGTAGTGCTGTAATATGGACAGTGTCCAGAGTCCAGTTGTAGTGCTGTAATATGGAGTGTGTCCAGAGTCCAGAAGTAGTGCTGTAATATGGACAGTGTCCAGAGTCCAGTAGTAGTGCTGTAATATGGACAGTGTCCAGAGTCCAGTTGTAGTGCTGTAATATGGAGTGTGTCCAGAGTCCAGAAGTAGTGCTGTAATATGGAGCGTCTCCAGAGTCCAGTAGTAGTGCTGTAATATGGACAGTGTCCAGAGTCCAGTAGTAGTGCTGTAATATGGAGCGTGTCCAGAGTCCAGTAGTAGTGCTGTAATATGGAGCGTGTCCAGAGTCCAGTAGTAGTGCTGTAATATGGACAGTGTCCAGAGTCCAGTAGTAGTGCTGTAATATGGAGTGTGTCTAGAGTCCAGTAGTAGTGCTGCAATATGGACAGTGTCCAGAGTCCAGGAGTAGTGCTGTAATATGGAGTGTGTCCAGAGTCCAGTAGTACTGCTGTAATATGGACAGTGTCCAGAGTCCAGGAGTAGTGCTGTAATATGGAGTGTGTCCAGAGTCCAGTAGTAGTGCTGTAATATGGACAGTGTCCAGAGTCCAGTAGTAGTGCTGTAATATGGAGTGTGTCCAGAGTCTGGAAGTAGTGCTGTAATATGGAGCGTGTCCAGAGTCCAGTAGTAGTGCTGTAATCTGGACAGGGTCCAGACTCCAATAGTAGTGCTGTAATATGGAGCGTGTCCAGAGTCCAGTAGTAGTGCTGTAATATGGAGTGTGTCCAGAGTCCAGTAGTAGTGCTGTAATATGGAGTGTGTCCAGAGGCCAGTTGTAGTGCTGTAAAATGGCGCTTGTCCAGAGTCCAGTAGTACTGCTGTAATATGGAGCGTGTCCAGAGTCCAGGAGTAGTGCTGTAATATGGAAAGTGCCCAGAGTCCAGTAGTAGTGCTGCAATATGAACAGTGTCCAGAGTCCAGTAGTAGTGCTGTAATATGGAGTGTGTCCAGAGTCCAGTAGTAGTGCTATAATATGAACAGTGTCCAGAGTCTAGTAGTAGTGCTGTAATATGTAGTGTGTCTAGAGTCCAGTAGTAGTGCTATAATATGAACAGTGTCCAGAGTCCAGTAGTAGTGCTGTAATATGGCGCTAGTCCAGAGTCCAGCAGTAGTGCTGTTATTTGGAGTGTGTCCAGAGTCCAGTAGTAGTGCTGCAATATGGACAGTGTCCAGAGTCCAGTAGTAGTGCTGTAATATGGACAGTGTCCAGAGTCCAGTAGTAGTGCTGTAATATGGAGTGTGTCCAGAGTCCAGAAGTAGTGCTGTAATATGGACAGTGTCCAGAGTCCAGTAGTAGTGCTGTAATATGGACAGTGTCCAGAGTCCAGTAGTAGTGCTGTAATATGGAGTGTGTCCAGAGTCCAGTAGTAGTGCTGTAATATGGAGTGTGTCTAGAGTCCAGTAGTAGTGCTGTAATATGGACAGTGTCCAGAGTCCAGTAGTAGTGCTGTAATATGGACAGTGTCCAGAGTCCAGCAGTAGTGCTGTTATTTGGAGTGTGTCCAGAGTCCAGTAGTAGTGCTGCAATATGGACAGTGTCCAGAGTCCAGTAGTAGTGCTGTAATATGGAGTGTGTCCCGAGTCCAGTAGTAGTGCTGTAATATGGACAGTGTCCAGATCCAGTAGTAGTGCTGTAATATGGATCGTGTCCAGAGTCCAGTAGTAGTGCTGCAATATGGAGCGTGTCCAGAGTCCAGTAGTAGTGCTGTAAACTGGACAGTGTCCAGATCCAGTTGTAGTGCTGTAATATGGATCGTGTCCAGAGTCCAGTAGTAGTGCTGTAATATGGAGCGTGTCCAGAGTCCAGTAGTAGTGCTGTAATCTGGACAGTGTCCAGAGTCCAGTAGTATTGCTGCAATATGGAGCATGTCCAGAGTCCAGCAGTAGTTCTGTAATATGGAGCGTGTACAGAGTCCAGTAGTAGTGCTGTAATCTGGAGTGTGTCCAGAGTCCAGTAGTAGTGCTATAATATGAACAGTGTCCAGAGTCCAGTAGTAGTGCTGTAATATGGAGCGTGTCCAGAGTCCAGTAGTAGTGCTGTAATCTGGACAGGGTCCAGACTCCAATAGTAGTGCTGTAATATGGAGTGTGTCCAGAGTCCAGTAGTAGTGCTGTAATATGGAGCGTGTCCAGAGTCCAGTAGTAGTGCTGTAATATGGAGCGTGTCCAGAGGCCAGTTGTAGTGCTGTAAAATGGCGCTTGTCCAGAGTCCAGTAGTAGTGCTGTAATATGGAGTGTGTCCAGAGTCCAGTAGTAGTGCTGTAATATGGACATTGTCCAGAGTCCAGTAGTAGTGCTGTAATATGGACAGTGTCCAGAGTCCAGTTGTAGTGCTGCAATATGGACAGTGCCCAGAGTCCAGTAGTAGTGCTGTAATATGGAGCATGTCCAGAGTCCAGTAGTAGTGCTGTAATATGGAGCGTGTCCAGAGTCCAGTAGTAGTGCTGTAATATGGACAGTGTTCAGAGTCCAGTAGTAGTGCTGTAATATGGCGCTTGTCCAGAGTCCAGTAGTAGTGCTGTAATATGGACAGTGTCCAGAGTCCAGTAGTAGTGCTGTAATATGGAGTGTGTCCAGAGTCCAGTAGTAGTGCTGTAATATGGACAGTGTCCAGAGTCCAGTAGTAGTGCTGTAATATGGTGCTTGTCCAGAGTCCAGCAGTAGTGCTGTAATATGGACAGTGTCCAGAGTCCAGTAGTAGTGCTGTAATATGGAGCGTGTCCCGAGTCCAGTTGTAGTGCTGTAATATGGAGCATGTCCAGAGTCCAGTCGTAGTGCTGTAATATGGACAGTGTCCAGAGTCCAGTAGTAGTGCTGTAATATGGAGTGTGTCCAGAGTCTGGAAGTAGTGCTGTAATATGGAGCGTGTCCAGAGTCCAGTAGTAGTGCTGTAATCTGGACAGGGTCCAGAGTCCAGTAGTAGTGCTGTAATATGGAGCGTGTCCAGAGTCCAGTAGTAGTGCTGTAATATGGAGAGTGTCCAGAGTCCAGTAGTAGTGCTGTAATATGGAGAGTGTCCAGAGTCCAGTTGTAGTGCTGTAATATGGAGCGTGTCCAGAGTCCAGTAGTACTGCTGTAATATGGAGCGTGTCCAGAGTCCAGGAGTAGTGCTGTAATATGGAAAGTGCCCAGAGTCTAGTAGTAGTGCTGCAATATGGACAGTGTCCAGAGTCCAGTAGTAGTGCTGTAATATGGAGCGTGTCGAGAGTCCAGTAGTAGTGCTGTAATATGGAGCGTGTCCAGAGTCCAGTAGTAGTGCTGTAATATGGCGCTTGTCCAGAGTCCAGCAGTAGTGCTGTAATATGGACAGTGTCCAGAGTCCAGTAGTAGTGCTGTAATATGGAGTGTGTCCAGAGTCCAGTAGTAGTGCTGTAATATGGACAGTGTCCAGAGTCTAGTAGTAGTGCTGTAATATGCAGTGTGTCTAGAGTCCAGTAGTAGTGCTATAATATGAACAGTGTCCAGAGTCCAGTAGTAGTGCTGTAATATGGCGCTAGTCCAGAGTCCAGCAGTAGTGCTGTAATATGGACAGTGTCCAGAGTCCAGTAGTAGTGCTGTAATATGGAGTGTGTCCAGAGTCCAGTAGTAGTGCTATAATATGAACAGTGTCCAGAGTCCAGTAGTAGTGCTGTAATATGTCGTGTGTCTAGAGTCCAGTAGTAGTGCTATAATATG
Source organism: Squalus acanthias (assembly GCA_030390025.1). Lineage (NCBI taxonomy): Eukaryota > Metazoa > Chordata > Chondrichthyes > Squaliformes > Squalidae > Squalus > Squalus acanthias. The sequence continues at coordinate 49,781,490 of CM059441.1, read as the reverse complement.
AACAGAGTCCAGAGTCCAGTAGTAGTGCTGTAATATGGAGTGTGTCTAGAGTCCAGTAGTAGTGCTGCAATCTGGACAGTGTCCAGAGTCCAGTAGTAGTGCTGTAATATGGACAGTGTCCAGAGTCCAGCAGTAGTGCTGTAATATGGAGTGTGTCCAGAGTCCAGTAGTAGTGCTGCAATATGGACAGTGTCCAGAGTCCAGTAGTAGTGCTGTAATATGGACAGTGTCCAGAGTCCAGTTGTAGTGCTGTAATATGGAGTGTGTCCAGAGTCCAGAAGTATTGCTGTAATATGGACAGTGTCTAGAGTCCAGTAGTAGTGCTGTAATATGGACAGTGTCCAGAGTCCAGTTGTAGTGCTGTAATATGGAGTGTGTCCAGAGTCCAGAAGTAGTGCTGTAATATGGAGCGTGTCCAGAGTCCAGTAGTAGTGCTGTAATATGGACAGTGTCCAGAGTCCAGTAGTAGTGCTGTAATATGGAGAGTGTCCAGAGTCCAGAAGTAGTGCTGTAATATGGAGCGTGTCCAGAGTCCAGTAGTAGTGCTGTAATATGAACAGTGTCCAGAGTCCAGTAGTAGTGCTGTAATATGGATCGTGTCCAGAGTCCAGCAGTAGTGCTGTAATATGGAGCGTGTCCAGAGTCCAGTCGTAGTGCTGTAATATGGAGCTTGTCCAGAGTCCAGGAGTAGTGCTGTAATATGGAAAGTGCCCAGAGTCTAGTAGTAGTGCTGCAATATGGACAGTGTCCAGAGTCCAGTAGTAGTGCTGTAATATGGAGCGTGTCGAGAGTCCAGTAGTAGTGCTGTAATATGGAGCGTGTCCAGAGTCCAGTAGTAGTGCTGTAATATGGCGCTTGTCCAGAGTCCAGCAGTAGTGCTGTAATATGGACAGTGTCCAGAGTCCAGTAGTAGTGCTGTAATATGGAGTGTGTCCAGAGTCCAGTAGTAGTGCTATAATATGAACAGTGTCCAGAGTCCAGTAGTAGTGCTGTAATATGGAGTGTGTCCAGAGTCCAGTAGTAGTGCTGTAATATGGGGCTTGTCCAGAGTCCAGCAGTAGTGCTGTAATATGGACAGTGTCCAGAGTCCAGTAGTAGTGCTGTAATATGGAGTGTGTCCAGAGTCCAGTAGTAGTGCTATAATATGAACAGTGTCCAGAGTCCAGTAGTAGTGCTGTAATATGTAGTGTGTCTAGAGTCCAGTAGTAGTGCTATAATATGAACAGTGTCCAGAGTCCAGTAGTAGTGCTGTAATATGGAGAGTGTCAGAGTCCAGTAGTAGTGCTGCAATATGGACAGTGTCCAGAGTCCAGTAGTAGTGCTGTAATATGGACAGTGTCCAGAGTCCAGTAGTAGTGCTGTAATATGGAGAGTGTCCAGAGTCCAGAAGTAGTGCTGTAATATGGACAGTGTCCAGAGTCCAGTAGTAGTGCTGTAATATGGACAGTGTCCAGAGTCCAGTAGTAGTGCTGTAATATGGAGTGTGTCCAGAGTCCAGAAGTAGTGCTGTAATATGGAGCGTGTCCAGAGTCCAGTAGTAGTGCTGTAATATGGACAGTGTCCAGAGTCCAGTAGTAGTGCTGTAATATGGAGTGTGTCCAGAGTCCAGAAGTAGTGCTGTAATATGGACAGTGTCCAGAGTCCAGTAGTAGTGCTGTAATATGGACAGTGTCCAGAGTCCAGTAGTAGTGCTGTAATATGGAGTGTGTCCAGAGTCCAGTAGTAGTGCTGTAATATGGAGTGTGTCTAGAGTCCAGTAGTAGTGCTGTAATATGGACAGTGTCCAGAGTCCAGTAGTAGTGCTGTAATATGGACAGTGTCCAGAGTCCAGCAGTAGTGCTGTTATTTGGAGTGTGTCCAGAGTCCAGTAGTAGTGCTGCAATATGGACAGTGTCCAGAGTCCAGTAGTAGTGCTGTAATATGGAGTGTGTCCCGAGTCCAGTAGTAGTGCTGTAATATGGACAGTGTCCAGATCCAGTAGTAGTGCTGTAATATGGATCGTGTCCAGAGTCCAGTAGTAGTGCTGCAATATGGAGCGTGTCCAGAGTCCAGTAGTAGTGCTGTAAACTGGACAGTGTCCAGATCCAGTTGTAGTGCTGTAATATGGATCGTGTCCAGAGTCCAGTAGTAGTGCTGTAATATGGAGCGTGTCCAGAGTCCAGTAGTAGTGCTGTAATCTGGACAGTGTCCAGAGTCCAGTAGTATTGCTGCAATATGGAGCATGTCCAGAGTCCAGTAGTAGTGCTGTAATATGGAGCGTGTCCAGAGTCCAGTAGTAGTGCTGTAATATGGAGCAGTGTCCAGAGTCCAGTAGTAGTGCTGTAATATGGACAGTGTCCAGAGTCCAGTAGTAGTGCTGTAATATGGAGCGTGTCCAGAGTCCAGTAGTAGTGCTGTAATCTGGAGCAGTGTCCAGAGTCCAGTAGTAGTGCTGTAATATGGAGTGTGTCCAGAGTCCAGTAGTAGTGCTGTAATATGGAGCGTGTCCAGAGTCCAGTAGTAGTGCTGTAATATGGAGCGTGTCCAGAGTCCAGTAGTAGTGCTGTAATATGGACGCTGTCCAGAGTCCAGTAGTAGTGCTGTAATATGGAGTGTGTCCAGAGTCCAGTAGTAGTGCTGTAATATGGACATTGTCCAGAGTCCAGTAGTAGTGCTGTAATATGGACAGTGTCCAGAGTCCAGTAGTAGTGCTGTAATATGGACAGTGTCCAGAGTCCAGTAGTAGTGCTGTAATATGGAGCAGTGTCCAGAGTCCAGTAGTAGTGCTGTAATATGGAGCGTGTCCAGAGTCCAGTAGTAGTGCTGTAATATGGACAGTGTTCAGAGTCCAGTAGTAGTGCTGTAATATGGCGCTTGTCCAGAGTCCAGTAGTAGTGCTGTAATATGGACAGTGTCCAGAGTCCAGTAGTAGTGCTGTAATATGGAGTGTGTCCAGAGTCCAGTAGTAGTGCTGTAATATGGACAGTGTCCAGAGTCCAGTAGTAGTGCTCTAATATGGTGCTTGTCCAGAGTCCAGCAGTAGTGCTGTAATATGGACAGTGTCCAGAGTCCAGTAGTAGTGCTGTAATATGGAGCGTGTCCAGAGTCCAGTTGTAGTGCTGTAATATGGAGCATGTCCAGAGTCCAGTCGTAGTGCTGTAATATGGACAGTGTCCAGAGTCCAGTAGTAGTGCTGTAATATGGAGTGTGTCCAGAGTCCTGGAAGTAGTGCTGTAATATGGAGCGTGTCCAGAGTCCAGTAGTAGTGCTGTAATCTGGACAGGGTCCAGACTCCAATAGTAGTGCTGTAATATGGAGCGTGTCCAGAGTCCAGTAGTAGTGCTGTAATATGGAGTGTGTCCAGAGTCCAGTAGTAGTGCTGTAATATGGAGTGTGTCCAGAGGCCAGTTGTAGTGCTGTAAAATGGCGCTTGTCCAGAGTCCAGTAGTACTGCTGTAATATGGAGCGTGTCCAGAGTCCAGGAGTAGTGCTGTAATATGGAAAGTGCCCAGAGTCTAGTAGTAGTGCTGCAATATGGACAGTGTCCAGAGTCCAGTAGTAGTGCTGTAATATGGAGCGTGTCGAGAGTCCAGTAGTAGTGCTGTAATATGGAGCGTGTCCAGAGTCCAGTAGTAGTGCTGTAATATGGCGCTTGTCCAGAGTCCAGCAGTAGTGCTGTAATATGGACAGTGTCCAGAGTCCAGTAGTAGTGCTGTAATATGGAGTGTGTCCAGAGTCCAGTAGTAGTGCTATAATATGAACAGTGTCCAGAGTCTAGTAGTCGTGCTGTAATATGCAGTGTGTCTAGAGTCCAGTAGTAGTGCTGTAATATGGAGCAGTGTCCAGAGTCCAGTAGTAGTGCTGTAATATGGCGCTAGTCCAGAGTCCAGCAGTAGTGCTGTAATATGGACAGTGTCCAGAGTCCAGTAGTAGTGCTGTAATATGGAGTGTGTCCAGAGTCCAGTAGTAGTGCTGTAATATGGACAGTGTCCAGAGTCCAGTAGTAGTGCTGTAATATGACGTGTGTCTAGAGTCCAGTAGTAGTGCTGTAATATGGACAGTGTCCAGAGTCCAGTAGTAGTGCTGTAATATGGAGTGTGTCTAGAGTCCAGTAGTAGTGCTGTAATATGGACAGTGTCCAGAGTCCAGTAGTAGTGCTGTAATATGGACAGTGTCCAGAGTCCAGTAGTAGTGCTGTAATATGGAGCGTGTCCAGAGTCCAGTAGTAGTGCTGTAATATGGACAGTGTCCAGAGTCCAGTAGTAGTGCTGTAATATGGACAGTGTCCAGAGTCCAGTTGTAGTGCTGTAATATGGAGTGTGTCCAGAGTCCAGAAGTAGTGCTGTAATATGGACAGTGTCTAGAGTCCAGTAGTAGTGCTGTAATATGGACAGTGTCCAGAGTCCAGTTGTAGTGCTGTAATATGGAGTGTGTCCAGAGTCCAGAAGTAGTGCTGTAATATGGAGCGTGTCCAGAGTCCAGTAGTAGTGCTGTAATATGGACAGTGTCCAGAGTCCAGTAGTAGTGCTGTAATATGGAGTGTGTCCAGAGTCCAGAAGTAGTGCTGTAATATGGAGCGTGTCCAGAGTCCAGTAGTAGTGCTGTAATATGAACAGTGTCCAGAGTCCAGTAGTAGTGCTGTAATATGGATCGTGTCCAGAGTCCAGCAGTAGTGCTGTAATATGGAGCGTGTCCAGAGTCCAGTCGTAGTGCTGTAATATGGAGCTTGTCCAGAGTCCAGTAGTAGTGCTGTAATATGGAAAGTGCCCAGAGTCTAGTAGTAGTGCTGCAATATGGACAGTGTCCAGAGTCCAGTAGTAGTGCTGTAATATGGAGCGTGTCGAGAGTCCAGTAGTAGTGCTGTAATATGGAGCGTGTCCAGAGTCCAGTAGTAGTGCTGTAATATGGCGCTTGTCCAGAGTCCAGCAGTAGTGCTGTAATATGGACAGTGTCCAGAGTCCAGTAGTAGTGCTGTAATATGGAGTGTGTCCAGAGTCCAGTAGTAGTGCTATAATATGAACAGTGTCCAGAGTCCAGTAGTAGTGCTGTAATATGGAGTGTGTCCAGAGTCCAGTAGTAGTGCTGTAATATGGGGCTTGTCCAGAGTCCAGCAGTAGTGCTGTAATATGGACAGTGTCCAGAGTCCAGTAGTAGTGCTGTAATATGGAGTGTGTCCAGAGTCCAGTAGTAGTGCTATAATATGAACAGTGTCCAGAGTCCAGTAGCAGTGCTGTAATATGTAGTGTGTCTAGAGTCCAGTAGTAGTGCTATAATATGAACAGAGTCCAGAGTCCAGTAGTAGTGCTGTAATATGGAGTGTGTCTAGAGTCCAGTAGTAGTGCTGCAATCTGGACAGTGTCCAGAGGCCAGTAGTAGTGCTGTAATATGGACAGTGTCCAGAGTCCAGTTGTAGTGCTGTAATATGGAGTGTGTCCAGAGTCCAGAAGTAGTGCTGTAATATGGACAGTGTCCAGAGTCCAGTAGTAGTGCTGTAATATGGACAGTGTCCAGAGTCCAGTTGTAGTGCTGTAATATGGAGTGTGTCCAGAGTCCAGAAGTAGTGCTGTAATATGGAGCGTGTCCAGAGTCCAGTAGTAGTGCTGTAATATGGACAGTGTCCAGAGTCCAGTAGTAGTGCTGTAATATGGAGTGTGTCCAGAGTCCAGAAGTAGTGCTGTAATATGGAGCGTGTCCAGAGTCCAGTAGTAGTGCTGTAATATGGACAGTGTCCAGAGTCCAGTAGTAGTGCTGTAAAATGGATCGTGTCCAGAGTCCAGCAGTAGTGCTGTAATATGGAGCATGTCCAGAGTCCAGTAGTAGTGCTGTAATATGGACAGTGTCCAGACTCCAGTAGTAGTGCTGTAATATGGATCGTGTCCAGAGTCCAGTAGTAGTGCTGTAATATGGAGCGTGTCCAGAGTCCAGTCGTAGTGCTGTTATATGGACAGAGTCCCGAATCCAGTAGTAGTGCTGTAATATGAAGAGTGTCCAGAGTCCAGTAGTAGTGCTGTAATATGTACAGTGTCCAGAGTCCAGTAGTAGTGCTGTAATATGGACAGTGTCCAGAGTCCAGGAGTAGTGCTGTAATATGGAGCGTGTCCAGAGTCCAGTAGTAGTGCTGTAATATGGACAGTGTCCAGAGTCCAGTAGTAGTGCTGTAATATGGACAGTGTCCAGAGTCCAGTAGTAGTGCTGTAATATGGAGCGTGTACAGAGTCCAGTAGTAGTGCTGTAATATGGACAGTGTCCAGAGTCCAGGAGTAGTGCTGTAATATGGAGTGTGTACAGAGTCCAGTAGTAGTGCTGTAATATGGAGCGTGTCCAGAGTCCAGTAGTAGTGCTGTAATATGGAGCGTGTCCAGAGTCCAGTAGTAGTGCTGTAATATGGACAGTGTCCAGAGTCCAGTAGTAGTGCTGTAATATGGCGCTAGTCCAGAGTCCAGTAGTAGTGCTGTAATATGCAGTGTGTCTAGAGTCCAGTAGTAGTGCTATAATATGAACAGTGTCCAGAGTCCAGTAGTAGTGGTGTAATATGTCGTGTGTCTAGAGTCCAGTAGTAGTGCTATAATATGAACAGAGTCCAGAGTCCAGTAGTAGTGCTGTAATATGGAGTGTGTCTAGAGTCCAGTAGTAGTGCTGCAATCTGGACAGTGTCCAGAGTCCAGTAGTAGTGCTGTAATATGGACAGTGTCCAGAGTCCAGCAGTAGTGCTGTTATTTGGAGTGTGTCCAGAGTCCAGTAGTAGTGCTGCAATATGGACAGTGTCCAGAGTCCAGTAGTAGTGCTGTAATATGGACAGTGTCCAGAGTCCAGTTGTAGTGCTGTAATATGGAGTGTGTCCAGAGTCCAGAAGTAGTGCTGTAATATGGACAGTGTCTAGAGTCCAGTAGTAGTGCTGTAATATGGACAGTGTCCAGAGTCCAGTAGTAGTGCTGTAATATGGACAGTGTCCAGAGTCCAGTAGTAGTGCTGTAATATGGAGTGTGTCTAGAGTCCAGTTGTAGTGCTGTAATATGGAGTGTGTCTAGAGTCCAGTAGTAGTGCTGCAATATGGACAGTGTCCAGAGTCCAGGAGTAGTGCTGTAATATGGAGTGTGTCCAGAGTCCAGTAGTACTGCTGTAATATGGACAGTGTCCAGAGTCCAGGAGTGGTGCTGTAATATGGAGTGTGTCCAGAGTCCAGTAGTAGTGCTGTAATATGGACAGTGTCCAGAGTCCAGTAGTAGTGCTGTAATATGGAGCGTGTCCCGAGTCCAGTTGTAGTGCTGTAATATGGAGTGTGTCTAGAGTCCAGTAGTAGTGCTGTAATATGGACAGTGTCCAGAGTCCAGTAGTAGTGCTGTAATATGGAGTGTGTCCAGAGTCCAGTAGTAGTGCTACAATATGAACAGTGTCCAGAGTCCAGTAGTAGTGCTGTAATATGTAGTGTGTCTAGAGTCCAGTAGTAGTGCTATAATATGAACAGAGTCCAGAGTCCAGTAGTAGTGCTGTAATATGGAGTGTGTCTAGAGTCCAGTAGTAGTGCTGCAATCTGGACAGTGTCCAGAGTCCAGTAGTAGTGCTCTAATATGGACAGTGTCCAGAGTCCAGCAGTAGTGCTGTTATTTGGAGTGTGTCCAGAGTCCAGTAGTAGTGCTGCAATATGGACAGTGTCCAGAGTCCAGTAGTAGTGCTGTAATATGGAGTGTGTCCCGAGTCCAGTAGTAGTGCTGTAATATGGACAGTGTCCAGATCCAGTAGTAGTGCTGTAATATGGATCGTGTCCAGAGTCCAGCAGTAGTTCTGTAATATGGAGCGTGTGCAGAGTCCAGTAGTAGTGCTGTAATCTGGAGTGTGTCCAGAGTCCAGTAGTAGTGCTATAATATGAACAGTGTCCAGAGTCCAGTAGTAGTGCTGTAATATGGACAGTGTCCAGAGTCCAGTTGTAGTGCTGCAATATGGACAGTGCCCAGAGTCCAGTAGTAGTGCTGTAATATGGAGCGTGTCCAGAGTCCAGTAGTAGTGCTGTAATATGGAGCGTGTCCAGAGTCCAGTAGTAGTGCTGTAATATGGACTGTGTTCAGAGTCCAGTAGTAGTGCTGTAATATGGCGCTTGTCCAGAGTCCAGTAGTAGTGCTGTAATATGGACAGTGTCCAGAGTC